>WSYQ01000686.1:0-87632 GCA_011426435.1 Lysiphlebus fabarum
AACAAGTATGAATTTGTAGTTTTGAACTTTTGACAACAAATTAAATAAAAAAATTAATTTAAAAAAAAAAAAAAAAATTATTTGTTTTATTTTAACGATATTTTATGATATATATCGATAATATTTTTTAGCCGATATTATCGATATATCGATAGTTGAAAAAATATATATCGGTCGATATATTATTTTTTTTTTAATATCACCGATATCAAGAGGCACGGTAGTGCCTCGAGTCAAGTATGAGAAAGGAAATATATATGTGTGTGTAAGAGTAACTACCGTGCCTTATTATACATCAAATATTTTGCCCCCTTCCGTCTCCAATTTTTAGAAATTTAATTAAAATATGATGGATTCAATTAAAAAATATGAGGCTTTGTAATGATCCCATAAATCTATGTCTAGCTTTTTTTTTAAAAAAATCAGATTTTTTAGTGCTATATTTTTTTTTTAATTGAATAATTAAATTAACAGTTTTGCGCTTTTGCTGAAAAACCAGATTTCTAATTTTGTTAAGTTGGTAGTACGGTATAAGATTATAAAATTTTTTTTTTTTTTCTTTTCTCTCTTGCTCGTTTTTGTTGGCTGTACTGCAGAGTTGACATGTGAATATATATGATAAATATTGCAATATTGTATATTAAAAATAATAAACATCAAATGATACACCGGTAAAATAATTATAAATAAAAATTAAACTTGATGATATATAAATTGTGTATGTTACAAAAAATACTTCACAAAAAGATGTGATATCTAACAAAAAACAAAAAAGAAGTATTGTGTACAAAAAAAAGCGTCAAGTATTCGAAATTGTAGTCAATTTGTAATGTAACTTGTTTTGTCATTAATTAATTTTTTGATATAAAAAAAAATATGATACAATAAAAACCAACGAAGAAATTTTATTTTCGATACATGTAGTTAAATCTAAATTGTTGAAAAAAATAAAATAAAATAAAAAAAAAAAAATTATACTTGACCTCGCTATACATGAGATTGAATAATGTTGGCTTAAAATTTAATTTTTTATTTAGGAAAAAACTACGTCAAGTATAATTTTTTTTTTTTTTATTTTATTTTTTTCAACAATTTAGATTTAACTACATGTATCGAAAATAAAATTTCTTTGTTGGTTTTTATTGTGTCATATTTTTTTTATATCAAAAAATTAATTAATGACAAAACAAGTTACATTACAAATTGACTACAATTTCGAATACTTGACGCTTTTTTTTGTACCGAATACTTGTTTTTTGTTTTTTGTT
The DNA here is from genome assembly GCA_011426435.1 of Lysiphlebus fabarum. NCBI lineage: Eukaryota > Metazoa > Arthropoda > Insecta > Hymenoptera > Braconidae > Lysiphlebus > Lysiphlebus fabarum. The sequence continues at coordinate 1,269 of WSYQ01000686.1, forward strand.
AGATACCAATTTATCAGAATGGACGCACCGCAATTTAGACCCAAAGCACCTTGTCAAGAGGGTCTTAGATTAGCACGGATTATAGTTTTTTTGCTATATTCGTAGTGGCTATTTCATTTTAAGGGATTTGGACGATTTTTTTCCGAATATGAGAATGAGATGAAATTTATACAATAGATTCTTGAAATACTAATACATTTTCTGTAATTTTTTGGTAATTGTTTGGAAGCTTGTTAATTTTTTATTAATTTTTAAAGTTGACAACTTTTAACATGGGCTCTTATGGAGAATACGATTTTGTCAATATAAATAGTTCATGAAAACACAATATCTCTGATCGACAATATGACATCGCGACAAAAAACCTTTTGGGTTATAAAATAAGACAAAACAAAACATATGAAAAAAAAACCAAAGGGGTTTGGAGCTTAGTTTTTTTATAATTAATAATTAAAGTATGTAAAAATTCATTTATTTTACTATCTTTCATGGCTTATGCTGAAACGTCATATACACTTGGCAACATCAGATATTCCGCCATCTTGTGGCGCGCAAGTTTGAAAGTGTCAATAATAACTTGTTAAAGGCATATTATATGACTTACATAAAATAACTGTGTAAATGCATTTATTTACAACAATTAAATCAAATATTAATTCAAAATAATAAAATAATAAATAAATAAAATTATAAATAAAAAGTTAAAATATTAGAAAGCATGCAAATAATGACAAAAAAAACAAAATTTTATTTTAAACTTTATTTATAAACTTATAAAAACTTATGATGACAAGAAACAATAATATTTTTTCATTTATTTATTTTTAATAAACATTTTTAAATATCAGTCTTGCTTGATATTTTTAATATTTTACTAATAAATTTAAATTGCTTAATTAACTTGTTCTGAAAAATTAAATAATAATATTCGTTTACTTATTTTTATGTTTATTATGCTTTTGACAGATACATACAGTATATACACTACCACATATTAGAAATACACCAACACGACAATACACCATATAAAACAAGTGTGCCAATACTTTTTTTTTTTTGCGCTGTTGCACGATTTTCATGATATTTTTAATTACCAATAATAAGCTTTTAAACATTGAAAATTGATAGTAAATGTATCAATAATTATTAATTTAATTTTATTATACGATAACAAACAGATAAAATAGATGTTTTTTTGAAAAAAAAAAGAGGTTTTTTTGGTTTTTAGCAGTTGGTAATAGCTGTTGGGCCAATGTATAAGAGATAGGCCGTATCCCCTCTTTTTTACCCTCAAAAAAATCGTCCAAATCCCTTAACTAGTTTTACTACGAAAAAATTATTTTATTTTTTGGACTTAGAAAATATAGCGAAGGTTGATATGAATTATAAAAAATATATTTGCTAAGGAATAGATAATATTAAGGTTATTTTTATTACATACGCATGTGTGGTAATAATATTCAAATAAATTATTATTGCAAAAGTATTTTATTATTAATTTTTAAACATTTACCTCTAGGGTAAATTTTTTTTATAGGTATATATATATATATATATATAAACATAAACAGTTTCTTTTTATCAAATGCTTACGACAAGAGGTGTGTTCGTTCACTATTCACGCTATTCACACTGAGCGTATGTACGGAGCGTATGCAAGGAAGCGCTAGAGTCGTGCGGTCATTTGAAGAAACTTTTTTAATAAAATTTACTATTTATTTATTGTTATTTGTTTTTTTCAGTTCTTTTGCTTTCTTTCATAATTATTAATTGCTAATTAGTTATGGTGTTGTTATTTTTCTTTCCGAATCCAATGCGTTAGTAAATTTTATCAATAAAGTTTCTTCCTTGCATACGCTCCGTGCATATGCTCGGTGTGAATAGTGAACGAACACACCTTATAATAGCTACCCTGCAGTGTTTGGCTCTTTTGCATTTTTGGAATATTATATGGATAAAACGTATAATATGGCAGTGCTGCCGTCAGTAAATAGATTGCCTATATGTTTACAAAAGCAATAGCAACAAAAATAAATGTAATAATAATGAAAACAAATAGCTATGAAATGAGAGGTAGCTAAGGAAAAGGATGTACTCAAAAAAGACAATTTACTAAAACATTATTGCTGAGATATATATTTTTTTTAGCGTACATATTTCTCTTTAGCTACATACTTTCTCTCTAGCTATTTACACTTTATTTTTATAATAAATTAATGCCTGAATATAATTGTTAAATGAACAAATAGCTTCAGATGTACCTAAGAAAAATGATATACTTGAAAAAAAACAATTTACTAAACAATTATAGCTAGTAGGATATATATTTTTTTTTAATTCTTTTTTTTTTTACCAATTTTTTTTACCTCCGTATAAAACGATTTATATGACGCCAAAAATGAAATCCGTATCATACGCATATAATACGACGTATTATACAGACGTAGAGTGAAACCGTCAGAAGAAGATCACGATGATCAATCAGCGCATGCGCGAGAATATAACGATACATTGACAATCTGTATATGGATGTGACTGATTGAAAAACTCGGTAAGGAAGTAAAAACACAGGCACGCAAATTTTAAGCGGTGTGTCCACACGCAAGTTTTTTCATGCAAGTCCTTGCAGCAAGGCCTTGCGTCAGAATAGTTCACCTGTCACGAATGTAGGGAGCGTTCCGATAACTACCTGACGTTGTTTCAGTTAATACCAACTAAAAGAAAATTGAGCTAAAGAATAGAATAAATAAGCACAAAAGTCCATAACCTTGTTTTTGTTTATCAACAATGTCAACATTAGTAAACATTAACATTAAATGAATATTAACAAAGGAAGTATGGGTTATGTATTATTATTATTAACATATGTATTTAAGTTGTTAAGTTGTCTGCCTAAAATTATACGCTGTGAAGTAATCAACTTGCATGAAAAATTGAGACAAGTTTCAATTTTCTGTGCAAGCCTTGCAAGGCTCTTTAGGGCAGATTTTCACCAAAATTCTAGTAATAATCTAGTGGTGCAAGGCCTTGCTGCAAGGACTTGCACGAAAAACTTGCGTGTGGACACACCGCTTTATATGTATTGATATGTATAACTGAATTCTGGCGCATGCGGTGATTGATCATCGTGATCTTCTTCTGACGGTTTCACTCTATAAAATGAGCCAGACATTGCTCCTGTGTAGGGAAAGCATATCGCTAAGTTACTTGTATAGGCTAAAGAATAGATAAAAAGAGAATTTTACTGCGTGAGTTACTGCGGGTCCCGCAATAACTGTGCGCCGGCGTGAATTTGTGTCGCGACATCAAAAAGTAAAGGCGCTTTCTAACGATTTTCATGCAAAGCAACCATATTTCGGTAAAAAAGGTTAGAAAAACATAAAATATGGTTAGTTCACATGAAAATCATTGGAAAGCGCCTTTACTTTTTGATGCCGCAACAGAAATTCATGCCGGCGAATAGTTATTGCGGGACCCGCAGTAACTCCCGCAGTAAGAGTCCAAGAATAGCAATCCAGATGAAGCTGAATGTTGTTATATGCGTCAACATAATGAGTTTCTTCTTCCGGTCTTTTTTTCTAGTCTTCTTGTCCGCAAGTTATCCTGAGCCACTGGGATAACTATTCAATTGCAAAGCATGAAAATTTAACCTGATTTTCGGCTTAATTTGTATTCTTCTCCACGGTTTACAGTAAACGACTAAATCACTTTCAGGTAAAGCAAGAAGACTAGAGATTTATAATTCTGCAATGTTGCTATACAATTGATTATAAGTAATATAAAATTCAGGTTTGATTTTGAATCAATATAAATTGATAATTATTATAAAAACTAAAAAAGTAAGTTAGTGTATGAATAAGAATAAGTTAGTGAAATATACAATTCATGCTATATATCTGCTCACATGCAGACTTTTAAAAAATTATTATGCCATTATTATCTCCAAATATTTGAAAGATCTTGCTACAAGACGTTTTTTTTTTCGTTTCACCCATCTTTTTTATTTATCAATTATTGATTTCTAGAAAAAAACGTTAATAAAATTAATAAAGTAAAACGTTTATTTGGCATAGTTACAATTCAATTCTTAAAAAATGGAGCAAAATAATACACATACTTATACTTATTATTTGTAGATAAATTTTTCAATATAGGTATATTATTATTGGTATACAGCTTGATTAATACAAAAAATAATCACAAAGTTGAATTATTTATACAGCAATAAGGATTAGTTTATTGCAATTTAAATAACAATTACAATGAGATTTTGACGTTTACTATAATTAATGGTTATGTTACTTATTTATTGACGACTCGAGTATAGGGCCGGTGGGCTGAGGTGTACAGGGATAGAAAACTGCGCTTTACGTAGTGCCCCGTTCGCGAGTAAAAGTGGCGCACTCTACATAGCCGCCGTATGCTAGGACACCCCCTCCACTAAAGTTTACTCTCCTGGTCTCTAGTCTTCTTGAGGTAAAGATTGGTAGGTATATACCGGTGTATGATACCAGTCATTGTACATCTCCAGTTTCATACACGATGTATCATACATTTGAAGAGCGCCTTTATATTTACAATTTTAAACTATTTTTCTGACGCCTTAATGGGCGCCTAAAAAAATATGTAAACATAATACATAACCAAACAAACATTTATCAATTTTTTTTTTCATAACAAAGCAAACAAATGATTAGAAAAAATTCTATAATTTAATTTTCTTAAATAAACAAATTACTACAAAAAAAAAACAATGCTAGTAAATGCATGCAAAATTCGATAAATAAATTTTTTAAGTAAACGAATGTCTATGTAATAAATGCATTTGCTGAAAAGACAAGTACTTGTAAAAATAAAATTATTTATTTAATTACAAGTACTTGTAAAATAATTGTTTAAAAAATTATTTATTCAATTACATTGCTTTTCTCAGCTTTTAGACATTCAAAATTGTATTCTAAATGAATATAAATTATTTATTTTCTGATAAACAATTCGCTAAAAAAAAGGATGCATTTGCTGAAAAGACAAATACTTGTTAAGTAGTTCTTTTAAAAAGTATTTATGAATAATTATATTTGTCCTTATAGTCATTAGATGATTGAAAATGAATTTTGAATCATTAATAAATAATATTTAGGAAAACAATTGTTGACGAGAAGAGATTCCACTGCGAATAAAGAACAAGTACTTGTTCAATAGTTTTTTCAATAATAATTTTTTCGAATGAACAATTCATCTATTTTATAAACTAGTATTTTCCAATTCAATAATTTATTTATAATTGAATTTTTTTGTAGGTTGAACTGTATTTTATTTATTTATTTATAATTTTGAAATGTTTCGAAATAAAAAAAACAGTTGTTTACTTGGCTATGCTTGTGTTGGTAAAAATAAAAGTATTATTGTATCAAGAGGCACGGTAGTGCCTCGAGTCAAGTATGAGAAAGGAAATATATATGTGTGTGTAAGAGTAACTACCGTGCCTTATTGGGGATATTCTTTCACGGCGAATTCTCTGGCGGATTTCCACCTCTACAATTTGCCCCTTCTTATTTTTCAGCGCATAAACTAAAATTGAAGCATTGAGCAGTTTACACAGTAAAGAGAGGGTAGAAAAAATTAGGGATATTCTTTCACGGCGGATTTTTTGGCGGATTTCCACCTCTACAATTTGCCCCTTCTTATTTTTCAGCGCATAAACTAAAATTGAAGCATTGAGCAGTTTACACAGTAAAGAGAGGATAGAAAAAATTGTAGAGGTGGAAAAGAGAGGGTAAAAAAAATTGTAGAGGTGGAAATCCGCCAGAAAATCCGCTGTGAAAGAATATCCCTATTATACACGACCCCGAGTTGACCCCTTCCGTTTCCAATGTTTCAAAATTTAATAAAGATATGATGGAATCAATTTAAAAATATGGGGTTTCGTAATGATCCCATAAATCGATGTCAAGCTTCTTTTTAAAAAAAAAATCAGATTTTTTAATGTAATACTTTTTTTTTAATTCAACAATCAAATTAACGGTTGCGATTTTTTAACTGAAAAGCCAGATTTCTGATTTCGTTAAGTTGGTAGTACAGTATAAGATTATCTGAGATTATCTAACAAAAAACAAAAAACAAGTATTTTGTACAAAAAAAAGAGTCAAGTACTCGAAATTGTAGTCAATTTGTAATGTAACTTGTTTTGCCATTAATTAATCTAAAATGTTAAAAAAAAAAAAAAATAAAAAAAAAAAATTATACTTGACCCTGCTAAACATAAGATTGAATAATGTTGGCTTAAAATTTTATTTTTAATTTAGGAAAAACTACGCAGGGTCAAGTATAATTTTTTTTTTTTATTATTTTTTTTTTTTTTAACATTTTAGATTAATTAATGGCAAAACAAGTTACATTACAAATTGACTACAATTTCGAGTACTTGACTCTTTTTTTTGTACAAAATACTTGTTTTTTGTTTTTTGTTAGATACGATTTACTAAAAAATATGTAAACATAATACATAACCAAACGAATATATATCAATGTTTTTTTCTGGAACAACGCAAACAAATAAATAAATAAAATTCTATGGATTAATTTTCTGAAATAAACAAATTACTACGAAAAAAAGGCTGATAAATGCATGCAAAATTAGATAAATGAATTTTTTAAGTAAACAAATGTCTACGGAATAAGATGCATTTGCTGAAAAGACAAGTATGTACTTGTAATATATATTTTTCTTTTTTCTCTATCGCCTTGTCACGCTCTTTCTATTTCTCATCGTTTTTAAAAGTGGGAGGAACTCTGTTCATAGATAGAATTTTAAGAATTTCCCCCCGAACTTATAGAAGTATATTGTATTTATCAATTTTATTATATAATAATCTAGCTTATCATATTATTTATGTTCGTTAATATTTCTAATGCTCAGAAATGGAATAAACATGTAACTGTGATAATATTTCTGGACTTTTTGAAGTGAAACTTCTTTTCGTTGGGTATAGTGAAAAAAAATCAGGCATATTCGAATGCAAGGCTCGGCTTTAAGAAATGCTTCCCGTTCATACTTAATAAGATCGAGTAAGCAAGAAAGGAATACACTTCAAGGCTAAATGTCAAAATACTTACAATCAATACTGATAAGAGTTAACAAATTTACACAACAATTAATATGTTATTATAATAAATATCAAAGTCAAAGTTTTTTTTTTTTTTGGAAATGGTAGTTTTTTTTTTTTTTTTTTTATCGATAATTAATTACATTACATAACAATTGTTTATAACAATATTAATAAAATAATAATTCATAATTTATACATTGTATAAATTATCATTCACGATTGAGTATAAAAAAAAAAGAAAAAAAAACTAATAATATAAAATAATTATAATTGTTTTTATCACTGTTAAATTGAATAAGATAAAGTTTGAAAAAAAAAAAACAATAATAATAAAATAAAATTTATTTTAAGAATAATATGATGATGGTGATGTTGAATTAATTGATTCAATTTTCATTGCATCAATTTTAGCAACAATTTTTAATGCTGGACCAAGTTTAATACTCATTGCAGACAGTAAATGATCTTCTTTTAATAACATCAATGCTTGACCATCAATTTCTTGAATAGCAAAATCTTCAGCATAATCAGAACATCCTGGTAAATTTTTAATAAAATCACAAACTTCATTTACCTAAAAAGTAAATGAATAAAAAATATAGATTAATATAAAAATTACTGATAATTTCATTATTATTAAATTATTATAGTACTTACTGTCCATTTTACAGCAACTGGTTTTTGTATTGTATCATTATCCATTGTTGGTGTTGAAGCTGTTGTTGATCTATTATCATCATTATTATTAATGTTATTGATATTATCAATATTGTTAATATTATTGACACTCTCGTTATTCAATTTTTTCAATCCATCATTTTCATTTTTTTTAAAATCAACTTCAATATCTGTCCATGTTTTACTATCTTTGGCTTCACGTTTTTTACTATTTTTTAAAAATTAAAATTAATTAATTATAATAATTTTATAAGTCATATCATTGATAATATTACTTTGTTTTTTTATCTTACCTTTTTAAACATACTAAAGAACAATATCTTTTATCTTTTTTAAATTTAATATTGTCATCAAGATGTATCCCACAACTTTCACATTTACCTGGTGTAATATCACCACTATCAGTATTTGAATGATTGGATGTATATTTTTTTCCTAAAAAAAAATGTTAACAATATTAATAATAAATAGGTAAATAAATTTGTTTTTATTATTTTTAAATATACTTGATATAAAATTTTATACTTTTTTTAATTAACGGTTCATCATTAGATTTTTTGATGTGATTATTTTTACTTGATATGTTATCTTGATTTCCACATTCATTTAGACTCGATTGATTGAATGGTTCTGATGCTTAAAACAAGTAAATAAAATGAGAAAATAAGTAAGTATTTTCTATGGTTAAATAAAATAGTTATTAATAATTTTTATTTTCAGTTTACCTTCTTGAATAACAAAACCATCAATAACATGAGTTAAAACTTGAGGTTTAACAAGTACTTTTGGCATTGCATGTTTACTACCAGCTGATAATGGTGTTGATGTTTTTAATGATTTATCATTTCCATTTGTTATTGAATTAACAACATTTGCTAGATTTGTTAATGAATTTGATGATTTATCATGCTGTAATTGCTGCTGCTGTTGTGGTGATCGCATGCCTGGTTTGTTTTGTTGTTCAAAATTTTTCTTGTCAGTTATGGACATGGGTGAGCCGTGTGGTTGCAAAGAAGTTACCACCGATGTATTTGTTGTTCTGAATACTTTGGAATCGTTGCCATTATTATTTTCAGATAACGTTTGTTGTTGCATCATAATTGTTGCTTGATGTACGTTTGATTTGGTTTGATTTGATGCATCAGCTTTTGTTGCTATAGGAGTGGAATCAGTACCAGAACTTATGTGAATCACTGACTTACTACGACCTTTACCACCACTTTCACTGATATTATTGCCACTCTATAATTTTATTATTTTTTTTTAAATTTAATCAATTTTTTTTAATATAATAAGCAAAATAAAAAAAAAAAAATGATAAATAATTTAAAATAACAAAATAAAAAATTAAATTTAAAACATTCAAAAAAATATTCTAACTTTTCTAAATATATTATTATTCATTTTTTTTTACTACTTTGAGCAGTTTTAAAATTTGACTAAAGTGGTTAAGTGGCTTTTTTTATTTTTTCATTTAAAAATTTATTTTTGTATAAAAAATAGAAAAATTTCCTATCAAGTAAATATAAAATAATAAAATAATAATTTTGTAATGTATTATTTTTAGTTTTTTTTTTGTATTAATTATAAATATTGTTTTTTTAATAATGACCTTTACCGTTGGTTGTACTTCATGAATCGGTTGAGTTGATAATGAACTTGTTGGACATATATTGGCACCTTGTAATGATGATGGTAATATACTGAGTGGTCTTTGTCCACCACTAGTTTGTTTAGTTTGTGATTGTTTACCAGCACTAATTTGTTGAACACTTTGTATTTGTTGTTGTGTTGCTAAAGCTGTTAAATGAATTGTTTGTGGACTCTGAATATACATATCATTTTGAGTTGGATCACTTATTGGATTTGATGCTGTAAGTAATGTTGAACGAGGTGGTTGTATACCAGTCCATACTTGTTGTGCAAAGGACCATGGTGTTGTAAATTGCATATTGTCAGTTCTAGTAGCAGTTTGATTATTAGTTAAACATGTAAATTTTTGTACTTGATCAGTTTTATTTGTATTTTGTTGTTGTTGTGGTGACCCTAAAAAATCTAATTGTCCACCACCTGGATTTCCAGATGTTGGTACTAATAAATAACCAGTTGAAAAACCTTGTACTTTATTACCAAGACAACTATTCTGTACTTGTGTTGATGTTGCTCTTAAATGTTCAGCAGATTGAAATGGTTTAACAGTATTTATAACTTGTATTGATGATAAATTTAAATTAGCTGGATGTATTTTTAAATTACCAGGCATTATCAACGGTTGTTCTGGTGGATTTGTATAAAATTGTTGTAAATGATATGCTTGACTTTGTATTGGTTGTTGTATAACTTGTACTGCTTGTAAATGTGCAGCCATTGTTATTGGCACACTACCAACACCTTGTTGTTGATGTTGCATTGATACTGCAACTGCGTTTTGTAGCTGAAATTTATAAAATCAAATTATTTATTTTCAAAATTAGATTTTTATTTATTTTTTAAAATTTTATTTCACCTGTTGTGGCATGTTTGCTGCAACTTGAACTTGAACTTGAAGTTGTGTTACATTATGCTGGACATTTTCTTGTTGTTGTTGTTGTTGTTGTTGTTGTTGTGGCTGTGGCTGTATTCGTTGTGGTTGTGGCTGTATTCGTTGTGGTTGAATTTGTTGAGGCTCAAGTTGTTGACTTTGAGCTTGTTGTTGCTGTTGTTGGGTTTGTTCATCTTGAACATTTTGTTGTGGTTCCATATCTATCTGCTTGATTTCACTCGTCTGATAAAAATTTGATAAAAAATGATACTTATATTATTACATCATTAATTACATACAGTAGTATAAATAATGTCAAAAGATAATGCAATTCTCAAATGTAAAATTGTTAAGTTGGGTTTAATATTTATTTAAATATTTTGAGTTAATAATTTAAGTCACACTCTCAATCAGAAACTTGCCAATTAAATTTCAAGTAAATTTTTGCTAAGATACCAGACTAACATCAAGCCAACACACTGTAACACACTTGACACGTGCTGTGTGTCAAAACGTATAAAAAAATAAGCACTTTGATAAGTTATATATGTGTATATTAAATTTATATATAAATTGTTTAAAATTACTACGCACTGTTGAAGACTGACAAACGTAAACTGAGACCTGAAAATCTTACTTGTTACAACACAGAAAAAGGCTTCTCCCACTCTTCCTCAAAAACATTCGTGGGTCGTATTCTACTGACATAGGTCCCTTTTAGAAAATAGAATTGTTTAAACGCCCCCTCTTTCCTCATTTAATTCTCGCTATCTACAATCATTAAACTCAATATATCCTTTGTCCCAATAACCTCTTAGAATTCTAAGCTTAAAAATTTTACAAATATTCATTGGTATTCTCCCTCTATTCAACATTGTAAATGCCATAATTTGATTGGTTGATTCTCGATAAATACCACTTGTATAGGGATCTGACCTATGGGCGGGGCTTAGCCACTCACGCACAGACTTATTGTGTAAAGTCTCATCAGTGAGAGAATGTGGCGAAGACCGGACAGTTTTACTATAGGGATCTGACCTATGGGCGGGGCTTAGCCACTCACGCACACACTTATTGTGTAAAGTCTTATCAGTGAGACAATATGGCGAATTCCGGATTATTTTACTATAGTATGATATCATCAACATAGTATACTGTATAAATTTTGTAATGTAATTCATGAAGTCCGGAAATAGTTCACTATACGCCACTAGATGCCACTAAGTGCCATGGTGAATAGTTCAGATCCCTTATAGTTGTATAACAAAATAGGCGTGGTTGAACGACTGTTAAAATACAACAAATACGCATGGTCAAAATACTATCTATAGAATTAAAAATAACAAATATTCAAGGATATGGAGAAGCCATTCAATCGCTAACAATTCTCTCCCCCTAACCCCTTTATCGCTCGGTACTTTTTATCGGCTACCAATATCGGCTTAATATCAATTAATTTTTTATTATTTTTTTCAGAATTTGTAAATGCCAGTATCACATTGTTTTGTGGAAGGTTACGGGGACAAACTAAAGAATGTAAACTTCCAGATTCAGAGGATATGGAAAAATTAAAAGAAAAAGATCAAGAAGTGTAGAAAAGAAAAAATAAAAAAAAATCTAAAGAAAGAAGCCATACCCCTGAAGACAAATCCAGATCAAGAAGTAGATATTAAAAAAAGAATGAGTAAAACAATTTAATAATAATTAAATGTATTTAAAAAATAAAAAATAAAAAATACTTGTTTTGGATAATAAAAAAAAAAAATGTATAATATTTCTTTTTTTAGTTTATTTATTATTATTGATTGGTTTGTTTTGTTCTTATGTTATGGATGAATTTTGAATTGATTAAAATTATGGTAAATTTATTTGTTAAATTTTAATAGATAAAAATCAATAAAAAATAAAAATAATTTTTTTTTTTTTTGTATAAAAAAACTCATTTAAGTTTTAATTTATATATTATGATGTTTTATTTTAATTATCAAGTCTCTCAAAAGTCTTTCAAAGATTAACCAGAGACAACGACTTTGGAGAGACTTTTTAGAGATCTCCGAGAGACGTAAAATATTTTACCCGGGAACCATTACTCGTGTAGAAATCGTCAAGACTCACAACATGGCTACTTCTTATATTAAATTTAAATATAAATATATGGCTACTTCTGATTATTAAATGGCCAATGCTTGGTCGCCAATGATTGGCTAAGCCTTGGCTGATTTTCAATTGGCCAAGGCTTGGATGCCAATAATCGGCCAAGCCTTGGCTGATTATTAAATGCACTGAAAAAACGTTACCGCTGCAGGCACGGTACGTTTCTGCTGCCATCGCAGTACAGTAGACCGGAGAGCGTCCCGAGTGGAAATTGAATCCGGCTTGGCCTGATCCGAATCGGACCCGGTTTATCGAAGGTAAAACGGACCCGGTTTACCTGATTGTTTCTGACATTGGAATCGGACCCGGTTTATCTAAGGCGACCCGGATCCGTTCACCCGGACTAATAACGGATCCGAATCGGAACAGGATAACCTGCTTTAAACTTGATCTTGTTTTTTTATGGAAGTCATGTTCCGAATTTGATCTGATTTGAATAAGGCAACCCGGATCCGTTCAACCAGACTGATAACGGATCCGAATCGGAACAGGATAACCTGCTTTAAACTTGATCTTGTTTTTTTGTCAAAGTCATGTTCCGAATTTGATCCGATTTGAATAAGGCAACCCGGATCCGTTCACCCGGACTTTTGGTACAAGTGCTTCATAATTTTGTGTCTGATATGTTAACGCGCGATGGTTCAGGGGGTAACGCACTGGCTTTGAAAGTATAGGTTTAGATAGGTTTAGATCAGGCAGGGGTTCGAGGCTCGGTTAGGGTAGCAAAAAAAAAAAAAAATCTACAATTATTCTCTAAGTGTAATATTTGATAAATCCTGAAAAATAAGAGGAAAAAAAAAGAAAAAATAAAATTATAATTTTTTTTTTTTTATTTTCATTTGGATCCGAATTAGACATAAATACATATCCGATTTGGATGTAAAATTGGATCCGATTTGCATGTAAAATCGGATCCGATTTAAATGTAATTTCGGATAGATGTTTTGGTATCCGATTTAGCCAAGGTGTCCTTATTGTAATCCGGCTGAAATTTTCACTCGGGTACATATCCGATTTGGATGTAAAATTGGATCCGATTTGGATATAAAACCAGATCCGAATCAGACATAAATACATATCTGATTTGGATGTAAAATTGGTAATTTCGGATAGATGTTTTGTATCCGATTTAGCCAAGGTGTCCTTAATGTAACCGGATCAGGTTTGCCGGATCCGATCCGGAGCCTAGCCGGCGTTACATTTTCGGTTCGTATCGGATTTGTAATCAGGTAAACCGGATCCGAACTGGATCCGAATCGCACTGAAATTTCCACTCGGGGTTGTACTGCTGTGAGAGCAGTACTGCCATTTCGGATTTGTTGTACTGGTCTCACAGCAGTACAGGACTGCTGCTGTAGGCAAACATTTCACTGTTGATGAGTTCGGGCCAAGAAGACTAGAAATACCTAGTATATCTAGTCTTCTTGGTTCGGGCGTATGAGCGGTACAAAGAATACCTGTGTGCACTGCAAAAACGTTACCGCTGCAGGCACGGTACTTTCCTGCTGCCGTAGCAGTACAGTAGACCGGGGAGCGTTGTACTGCTGTGAGAGCAGTACTGCCATTTCGGATTTGTTGTACTGGTCTCCCAGCAGTACAGGACTGCTGCTGTAGGCGAACATTTTACTGTTGATGAGTTCGGGCGTATGAGCGGTACAAAGAATAGCTGTGTGACACGTAAAGACTCGTTTCACAATTTAATAAAAAAAATATATATACAATTCTATAAATATAATATTATATTAATAATGTAATTATATATTATAATTAATAATTTTGATATATTACTAATAAATAATTGAATTACTATTATAATATTATTTTTCACTTAAATAATAAAAGTAAAAAAAATGTATATTTGGTTTTGGACGTAGATTTTTCATACATATTTCATATATATTTTATATATTGTTTTCTCACTTGGGTTAATTAAAAAAATAGAATTATTAAATAATGAAAACAATTGCACTGAAAAAAAAAGCTGATGAATTTTGGGATGATATAAAATACTTATATACAAGATAATTGATTAGTTTATTTTTTATTTTACAAATAAAAAAACTATCCATAATATACAACCAAAATTATAAATTAAATATGTAATAAAATTATTTAAAATTGACAATAAGCAATATAAACAACCAATCATAAAATATGTCATAAAATATGTCATAAAATAAATCATAAAATATGTAAATAGATATACTGCGCATACAGCTGCGCGTTCAGTTGCCACAGCAGTGCTTTGTACTGCTGTATTAGTAGTACAACTTACTGAGAATATACCGGTGCTTACTGCTGATTTACCTGGACGTCCCGCTGCTGTGGCGGTCTACCATCACCGGTACAGTAGACCGTGCCGGCAGCAGGAACGTTTTTTCAGTGTGGCCATTGCTTGTTCGCCAATAATTGGCTAAGCTTTGGCAGATCTTATATGGCCAATGCTTGGTTACCAATGATTGGCCAAGTCAATTGAATCTCCAACCAGAGAATTAAATTTATAACCTAGGTTAAAATAAAATAATAATAATAGGTTATAAATTTAATTAGTAAGCTTACTTTCGTTTTCAATTTTCAGTGTACATTTTTTTGACAAGTGTTGACATTATTAATGTTTATTAATCAAAATATATAAATAACATTATTAAATATTAATAAAATAACAAATAATATATTATATATTATTTATACATAAATATACATAAATATTTGTATATATTATCTACAAAGAAATTGCATATCCCGTGTAGGAATCGCCAAGACTCACAACACTGCCATGCATTGGTCCATTAATGACACCCGATAATTGGTAGCTAAGCATAGGCCATTAGTGGTACATACCCGGGCAACGACTGGCCCATTATTTTACTGCCAAGGCATGTTTTTAATGCACGGCCAAGCATTGGCAAATTCTCGGCTGGCCGATGGTTGGCAACCATGAATTGGCCAAGCTAATTGGCCAATTATTGGCGACCATTCATTGCCTAAGATATGGGTGATTCTTTAATGGCCAGTGATTGGTGACTATAAATTGGCCAAGCAATGGTCATTTACGTTCTGCCAAATAAATATTTTTCTATTTTCTTTTATTTTGTCTTATTGAATTAGTGGCTCAGTTAGTTAGTGCCCGCTAGTTAATTATATGGCTATTATAGCTATAATTACCCTAGGTCTAGTTTCGGTTTAGGTTTCTAGGTTCCGTGTTCGCGCCCGTTGAGAGGCAAAAAAAAATTGATTTAAGTATAAAAAGTTAGCATATATTATTTAGACTTCAAATCTCTGTATGCAATTAAAATAATTTTTTTTTTTTATGGAATTTTAATTTCCTATTGTTTTCGCTTTTCATCTGGACCCCCCCCCCCCCCCCCCAACAATGGTAGACAGAAAAATATATGAAAATATCGAGAAAAAAACACTGAATATAAAGAAAAATACGATAAATATGATAAATTTAAAGGAAAAATCACTGAATATAAAGAAAAATACGATAAATATGAGAAATTTAAAGGAAAAATCACTTCAAAGGAATATAAAGAAAAACACGATAAATATGAGAACATATGAATTACTACTCACTCCCTTTTTCGCTCCCCCCCCCCTTCATCCTCCCTTCCTTGAAAATATTTATTTTTAAAAAAAAAGAATGAAAGATGACCAAAATCCAAAACAAAAATCTTCAATTTTTTTTTATTTATAAAATGTGAAATTGATATCAGATGTCAATATAATTTGCGACAACTAAATAAGTAGCAAATTTTCAACGTTATAAATTTGAACTAAATTTTCTGTAGTAATATTAAATGGTAAATATTTATCATATATTTAAGAAATGTAGATAGATTTAATGAATAATTTAATTCTTTACAGGTTACTAGAGATGCACACGAGACGAGACGAGACGAGATTTGATCGAGTCTCGTCTCGGTCTCGTCTCGAGTAAAAAAATCAGAGTCTCGTCTAGTCTCGGCTGTATAAAAATAAAGTGAACAAAAGTAAATTTAATTTTTTTATTATCAATACAACATTTTAAATATAGGTATACATTTTTTTAACATATGCATATAAAATAATTCGATAATAATCGACATGGGATGATACGACTTCAAATGTTTTTTCAAGCCTGATGCATTACCACCAGTACGTTTGATGATTGTTTTAATTTTTTTCTTTTTACATTCTAAGCATAATGCTACTGGATCATTATCATGTGTTTCAAAACAAAACCATGATTCATATTTACTTTTAACTTGTTTTATTTTTCTGATTGGACCAGGTGCTTCTGAGCTGTCTATTAAAACATCTTGAGTTAAACTTATATCATTACAAGTTGTTGATGTTTTACTTTTTTTTGTTGGAGGACCATCAGAATTTTCTTTTCTCCCAGTCATTATAATTAGTTTTGAATACACAGTGCACTTGATTTTAAAATTAAGTTGTTTGTTATGTATGTCAACGCACTTTTTTTCACAATAAAATTTGTTATTGTTTGATGTCTATGAAGGTATTTCGGAGGTTAGAGATCTCTATAATAGTAGTGGCTGATGAAAGAGATAGAAATCTATTTGTTTATGTTTGTTTATGGGTATTACACAGATGCAATCTATACGAACTTAATACTTAAGAGGGCACCACAAAAAAAAAAAAAAAAATTAAGAAAACCAAATTTGATATTATCGACGACACGGCGATACTCTCGCGAGACTCTCGCGAGAAGTCTCGGGCTAATGCTAGTATCGTCTCGGTCTCGTCTCGCCTGAAAAATTGTCAGTCTCGTCTCGTCTCGCGTGCATCTCTACAGGTTACTCACAAATCAATTACTAAAATTAGATAAATTAATAACATGCCAGCACAATCCGAGGATGCAAAACGTCGTAAAGAAGAAAACAAAAATAAGCGCAAAAAAGAAGGTTATTAGAAGATGCAAATTACAAAATCCATAAAAATAAAACTAAATATGTTTCAAAAAAAAAACGTCTTCAAAATGATTTAGATTTCAGGAAGAAAACATACATCTCCAATACTTCTAGAATAAAAAAACGCTTGATGAATGATCCAAATCTAAAATTAAAAAAAAGGAAGACTCAAGAAGTATCAAAAAAAAATCGTTATAAAAAAGATGAAAATTATCGAAAATTACAAAAGCAAAAGAAAGATCTCCGGAAAAGTGACCGTTTAAATAATGATGAAATTTACAAAAATCGTAAACGAAAAATAAAAGCTATTTCTATGAAACATCAATACCATGATGACCCTGTTTGTAAAAAAAAGAAAAACAATTCCAATAAAAATAATTATGCTAAAAAAAAAAAAAGGTCAATTCTGAAAAATTATGGGAAGAAATATTTAAAGAGTTTCAATTAAAGATAGAAGATAGAATGTGCTTTCGTTGTCAATGTTGTGATCGAATGTGGTATTCAAATGGTGTAAAAAAAATTAGTGAAGTACATGAATCAGTTCAACAATGCTTTGAAAACATTCAAAATGAATACACAGTATGTTACACTTGTAATAAGAGTTTACTACGAGGTAAAATTCCTGAATTAGCGAGAATCAATGGTTTTTATTATCCTATTAAACCTGATTTACCACTTTTAAATAAAGTAGAAGAACGATTAATTTCTCCACGATTACCATTCTTACAAATTCGTAAACTAGGAGCAGATGGCCAATTCGGATTGAAAGGAAATATCATCAATGTACCCATTGATGTCGATCAAACAGTTTGTAGTTTACCAAGAAATATGGATAATGATTGCACAATCAATATACATTTGAAAAAAAGGCTAGCGTTTAAGTCATCGTATTTAAGCGATTACGTGAATACTGGTAAATTAAAAGCCTGACTAACGTTTCTACAAACTCAAAATTTATTCATTCATCATAAAATTGAAATATCACGCGAATGGACAATTGAAAATGACATAAAAGTCGATGTGAATGATAATGATTTTGAGGAAACAACTGATATACCGATAAATGAATCCTCAACTGTTATATTTAATCCTGATTGTTCATATGCAATCGCTCCTGGAGAAAATCGTACGCCAAAAAGTTTAATATTTGATGACGATGCTGAAGAATTAAGCTTTCCACAAATATATTATGGACATAAACGTGTATTTAGTACTAAAAAACAACCAAGTACATATAAAATAGCGAATTCTGAAATTCGTCGATTTGATAGACGTGGTGCATCAAATGATCACCTCTTATATGTTTGGGCAAAAGTTCAACGTGAAAAAATGTTGAAATCAATTAATATTTCATTTGAAAAAATCAACAAATTTATCAGCTCAGGATGCATTGAATCCTAAAACTATTGAAGATTATATTAATAAAGATTTAGCTTATTTAAAACACTTACCTCACGGACCAGTTTATTGGCAACTCACTTAAAAAAATCTCATAGAAACCACGAAAAAGGATCAAATACACACCAAATGCTTATAGATGTTATTATTATTTTATGAGCATTTGATGTGTATTTGATCCTTTTTCGTGGTTTCTATGAGATTTTTTTAAGTGGGAAAATCAAAAAAGAAAAGTAAATGCAATGATCGGACAATTTGGAAAACCAACAATATTTGTAACTATGTCTGCTGCCGAAATACATTGGAATTAATTGATAAAAATACTACATAAAGCTATATATGGAAAAGAATTAACTAATGATGAATTTATGAATATGACATACATGCAAAAAACAAAATTGGTACAGAATGATCCTGTAATTTGTGCCAGTTATTTCGAACATAAAATACATTGTATTTTCAAAACTTTTGATTATGATGAAGGACCGTTCGGTAAATATAAAATTGATCATTATTATTATAGAATCGAATTCCAACACCGAGGATCACCACACGTACATATGTTGATATGGTTGAAAGATGCACCCTCTTATTCATCGGAGAATGAAAACAAAGTAACAGCATTCATTGACGAATTGATAACATGCTCTGAGAATCATAATCAAGTACACAAACAAAAACACCATCATACTTTCACTTGTCGAAGAACAAATAAAAACGGAAATGAAATTTGTCGCTTTGGTATACCATTTTTTCCGATGCCCGAAACAAAAATACTTAATCCGTATCCAACAAGTACAAATAAAAAATCATTTGAAAATGATGTACACAAAATTACAAATTACTTAGAATGTTTATGTAAAAATCATGAAAAACCCTGGCGGAACTGGCAATATCGCTTTTGTCGCCTGGGCGATAGCAAAACCAGAGTAAAGCCAGAGATAATAAATATCGAAAATTAATTAGACCAAACGTGAATTTTGGCTGTCTATGAATATATTCTTTAAGATGAATTGTTATTTTACCTCTTGGTAGCAAAAACATTAATTTAAACACATAAAAATAGTTAAAACAAGTAATAATAAAGTTGGCAATAAAAAACTCTAAAATTCAATAAAATATATTAATCTATTATTATTTATTAATAATTATTGATAATGTTATTAATTATTGGCATTTTTACAAGTCTGGTTTTACTCTGGAAAAGGTCTGGATTTACTATTGCTTTACGCTAGGGACTTTTGTACCTAGCCGATTTAAGTCAACCTCAAAACGTCAAAATTTGCCAACTTTATTATTACTTGTTTTAACTATTTTTATGTGTTTAAATTAATGTTCTTACTACCAAGAGGTAAAATAACAATTCATCTTAAAGAATATATTCATAGACAGCCAAAATTTACGTTTGGTCTAATTAATTTTCGATATTTATTATCTCTGGCTTTACTCTGGTTTTGCTATCGCCCAGGCGACAAAAGCGATATTGTTCTGCTCTGGCTTCGCTCTCACCATTCCCGCCAGGGAAATAACTTTCGAAGAAATGTTAATGAACACGAAAATGGATTATCCTCGATATGAACGAGCACTACAAGGTCATGAAATAAAAGATGAAGAAATTGAAATGATGAATGATATTCGTTGTAGAATTTTATTAAATGACAACGAACATTTAGAAACTTTGAGGACAGCAAATCGTGAACAAAGGGTGCTATTGCAAAAAGTTATGTGGCAATTAAATCATTCTGAGGATAATGAACCATTGACCGTATTCATCACAGGACCAGCTGGCTGTGGAAAATCATTTCTGATTAAATGTATAACGCAAATTATTTTAAAACATTACTCTCATTATGATGATTGTGAAGGAGATAAAAAAATTTTATTGCCAAGTTTTACAGAAAAAGCTGCTCATAATATCGGAGGCATAACACTTCATAATGCATTTGGATTACCGTTAAACATTCCAAAAGAGTATGTAGAATTAACAGGATTAACATTAAACAAAAAACATCAGTCATTTCGATGTTTAAAATAGCTAATCATTGACGAAATATCTCTGGTTGGATATTACACGCTTAAGTGGATTAATTTAAGACTACAACAAATAAAAAATAATCAACTACCGTTTGAGAATATAAATGTATTATTATTTGGGGATTTATATCAATTACCACCAGTCGGTGAAATTGCTATTTACAAAAAATCCAACGAACTTGATTGATTGTATAGTAGGAAAATATTTATGGAATTTATTTGAAATTCACGAACTTACAACAATCATGAGACAAAAAAATTTGGACTTTTCAAATATACTAACCAAAATAGCAAAAGGTATCAGAATATTGCCGAAAGAAAAAGATCAAATAAATAATCAAATAAATCTCAATGGATGTCCGCCTAGAGGCACTATACATCTTTATCCGACAAATGCATTAGTTATCCAACATAATCAAAAATTGATAGAAGAGTCGACAGAAAAATTTACTGCATTTGCTATAGATATCTATGTTGGATCTAAAAATGGTATTGAACTGGAGAACTTTATGACAATGATTAGTCAAAAACCAATTCATAAAACAAGAGGTTTACCAAAAACAGCAGTATTTGTAGTTGGACTCAATTATCGAGTTACAACAAATATTAATATACTAGATGGTTTAGCGAATGGAGTTATTGGCAAAATGAAGTACATAGAGAGAGATTCGAAAAATGAAAACAGAATAAAATGTGTTTGGATTTTATTTCCAGAAGAAACAACAGGACTAATAACAAGACGTGATAAAAAAGCGTATGCAACATCAAAAAATATTCACCATAGTTTAACACCAATCATAAGACAAAAGTTATTAATTTATACTTCATCGAATAAAGAGGGTAATATTTTTAGGAGTCAATTCCCATTCGATTGCGCAGAAGCAATTACAATCCATAAAAGTCAGGGTGAAACATTCGGAAAAATAGCTATCGCATTCAATTACCGATATACACGATCATTGTTATACGTCGCAATGTCACGAGTCACTTCATTGCAAGGTCTCTACGGTTTACAATCAACATTTGAACAAGTAGGAATATTAAAAGAAGATGAGAAAGATCCAATATCGGAAGAGCATGACCGTATGAGAAGACGAATAATAAAACCACCATTTACTCGGTTTTTAGAAAGCAAAGGAACACGTATTGTGTATCAAAATGTACAATCATTGTATGCCCATGAAAAAGACATCGCATCGGATTACTTAATTATGTCGGCAGACATACTCCTTTTTTGTGAAACACATACAATCAAAAAAGATCAATTTAATTTTCATGGATTCAAATTGTTGATACGCTTAGATGCCCACGAAAAAAATCAAAAAAACAGAGGGATTAGTATTTATGGAAAGGACTCAGTATGTGCAATGACGCATTGGAAACAACAAGATATAGAAATATGCACATTCATAACGTCAAAAAATTATCAAATTTTTATTGTGTATTCATCGCCGCTAACGAAAGCATCGTGTCTCCTGAACGTTTTAACAACTTTTATAAACCAACAAAAACGAGAAAGCAAAGTTAAAGTTCTAGTTGGCGATTTTAACATTGATTTCAATAGTTCTAATGGTAAAAAGTTTGAAAGTGATATTTTACGGAATACAACGTTGAAAAAAATAACGAAGGGGTACACGACTAAAAAAAATACGGAAATCGATGCCTCATTTAGTGACAAAATTATAAAAAATTGCATATATTATACACCATATCCATATCATTATTGTATACTGATGGAATTAAATGAATAAAATATATGACAATAAAGTAAACTTGTGATTTAAAAATCTTTCAATAATATTTTAATGAGTAAAAATTAAAACTAATAAATTCCAACGAACGATCATTTTAAACAAAAACACAATATTTAAAGTAATTAAAAATGTAATCACCAACATTCTTCACTCTGAAAAAAAATAAATGAAATATTATATACTAAAAAAATTGAAAATAATAAATTACTTTAGCCAAACATTCGAGTTGAAATGCCTCTTTGACGATTGAAGGCAATCGATTCAAACAGTAATCAAGAAGCTGAGAATCAAAATAACGACGTTGCATTAACTGGTGAACGTAAGAATCATATAAAAATGTTCTTCTCCATGACTGAACATGAATAGTGGGCATTAAATCAAGATAAGAAGAAAACTGATGATTCTGTGAAATTTTGACGAGAGAATAATATGCCAAATTATTAATATAATCATCAGACACACAATTCTTGCTAGTGGTGCTGGTATTAAACAAAGAAACTTCAAACTTAATATGATTAGCATCAGGATGAGATATATATAATGATTGAAATAGATAACGAAGATGAAGCTCAACATCAGGTATACTACTCAAAGCCATTGGTTGTAGCAAAACACGAATATACGTGGAACTTTTGGCATATCCATCAAAAGAGGTATAAACTGATTAATCCATATATTGGCCTTTTCATCGCATTACTGAAAAATGATAGAAATCACATCGAGCTTTTCTTATTTGATTGCATTTGTCACATAAATATTGTGAACCACAAACATCAAAAGGCCCCTCATCATTGAGCGGATGTGAATATACTTTACGACCACATGATATTAACAGTTGATTAACTACAAAAGAATTAAAAAATATTAATAAAGTTAATTAGAAAAAAAAAATAATTTAAAACAACTCATGTTTCGGACAAGTTCTATTAATTGGATTTTTAAATGAAGAAATAGGGCGAAAAAAAAATGAAAAGAATGTTTCCATAAACAAAAAATTCGATTGATCTGAAAATTAAAATGTAAAGGTTAAAAAAAGAAAAATAATAACAAACATGTAAAGAAGAAAAGAAACTACCGAATTTGTAAATGACTGCCATTGAATTGTCAACAATCGTGGAGTTATGAAAACTAGTATTACTAGAGTCATCTATAAATAATAATTATCATTATATTACAAACAAAAAGTTTAAAAGATAAAAAGTATAAAGGATAAAAACAGAAAAAAAAGTACGATATAATAATCACCTAAAATATAGTAATGTGGAGAATGATGATCCATTTCAGTTACAATTCTGTTACAATTCATTTACAACATATAATAACCACAATTTCTGACATAAAAATAAAAAACAAAAACGATGGAACAACTTCACATTAATGAATCAATAAAAAAAAAAAAAGAAAACATCGATCATTTTTAACCAATTTGTGAACAGATCAAAGAGAATTTTTCAAAATCAACAGCCAATATAATCAAAATGGGTAAAAGAAAACAAGAAGGGGATAATCCAAAACATGAAGAAAAAAAAATTAAACTAAATGAAAAAAACACAACAAAAGATACAACGATGAAAAGAAAAATTATAAAAATAGCAAATTTAAAAATAAACACAATATGGTAAATAAAAAATTAGAAATAAATATAATAAACATAAGTTAAAAATTAAATTAAAAATTCAAATAAAGTGATACAGTTCGAGCAAGAATTATACATAAAAGTAATATAAAAGAACGGAAAAACGAACGAGGAACCGGCAAACATTTACGATTGACATAAGTGATTAAAGTGACAAAATAAGATGTAGTTTTTTTGGAGAAGCTGCAAATAAATATCATGGATTAATTGAGGTACGATTATCAATGAAATTTATTAAACAAAAAATTTTTTAAAATGAATGATTATTGAAATGATCAATTATTATATGTAACAGATAAACAAAATTTATACAATCACTGGAGGATTAGTAAGAAAAGTTAATGAACTATACCCATCAATAAATAATAAAGAAATAATGATACCGGTAGAGTCTAGTATAAACTTGGAAGACGAAGATGAGAACGAAAATATTCCAAAAATTAATTTCGAGTTTAGAAATATAGAAGAAATCGTACATTTACCGAATAATTCATTTACAGGTTAAATTATTTTTAAATAAAAAAAAACCAATATTATTAATACTGGTAGTGATTTTTTATAGATATAATCGCAATCATAACAACAATAAAGGAAGTGGAATTTATATATTCAATGACAGGACGGTTATTAAGAAAAAGAACAATATCATTAGCAGACGACAGTGATTACGAAGTAAAATCAAATTTAGATGAAAAAAAAAACTACTGAAACAGACTAAAGATACTAAATTTACTAAAAAATATATATTTCAGATTGAATTAAATATGTGGAATGAAGAGGCAGAAAGTTTTGAGGGAAAAAAGGGTGACGTGATAGCACTAAAGGAATTGAAAATAATTGAATATAAAAAGATTAAAAATTTAACAACGTCTTCAAGAACGACAAAAACACTAAATCCTAATTCAACAGAGGGAAAAAAGTAAAGTAAAAGAAAAAAAATATAATATGGAAATTTTATAAATAGATATTAAACATTCACAGAATAAAATCATGGTACAACAAAACAAATAAAAACAAAGAATTTAAAAAGGTAGAAGAAAGCGATTCCGGAAATGAAGATGACCCACTAGAAGGAACAAGCAAAATGAACGAAAATTGAATAAACTTTACGCATTGTAACAATGAAAAATAAATATTTCTATTCACGATTCATTTTTATTCATTACCTCAATTTCCAATAAACTAAAAATTGAAATTAAAATTCCCCCCGCAGGGAAAGCACAGTTGCTGAAGCAACTGCAACATAATTTTTTTATTTAATTATGAATAAAATAGCAAGTAATGGAGCGATCTTGGCAAATATTGATGAACCATTCATGGCAGCCAATATTAAATTGACGTAACTTTCCAAGCCTGGTGTATTAATGGTTGATTGTTGGGTGACAAACGGGTTTTTCTTAAAATACTAACAGGCCGTTATAGGAAAAATCATTAGCCCAATCATGTTTCCCAAGATTCATAGCAGCCGATATTAAATTGACATAACGCCAGCGTTGCTAACCACCCCATAATTATGGGATTTTTCCATATTTTTAAATTTTTCGATAAAAGACTTGCCACCAAGTAAAAAACGCAAGATATCAAGTTCATTATCAAATGAATCCAAGAAAAAAATTGTCGAGGGATGGTTTAAAAATCCTTTATTTATGAATTGGATAGAAAAAGTTAATCATGATATCCATAAAGCAAGGTGTAACAAATGCAAACAAAATATGACTGCTGATATTTCCGTATTGAAAAAACATATCGAATCAACTAAACATAAAAAAAACACGATAGTTGATAAATCAACATCAAAAATTACTCAAATTATAAAGAGTACACAAATCAATATATTAAAAACTTATAATTAAACTCATAAGTGTCAAATGAATATTAAATATATTAAATATATCAAACATAATCATATCAAATATATCGACCTTGTTTTGAATACTATAATAAAGAAATAATAAATAATGATGTTTTTTTAATATTAATGTTTTTTCTAAAAAAAAAAAAAATAATAAAAAGAGGAAGGAAAGGAAAACATTTCAGTTACTGACTTAATTCCATAATGGCGTCCGAAATCCCATAATTTGTCACTAGCAAGAAGACTAGAGACCAGGGTAGCTATTCTTGACTCGATTATCCGCAAGTTTTCCCGAGCGACTGGAATAACTTTTTTGTCGCAAAACATGAAAATTTTGGCTTAATTTGTATCCTTCCCAATGGTTTACATCAAACGACTAAATCATTTTCAGGCGTTTTCAAGTTATCCCGTGTAGGTGGGATAATTGAGTCAAGAATACCCAGAGGCGCGTTCTGAAATACAAGATTTACGGGGTAGAGTTAGGCGGGTTGAGTCAACACCAGACTATAACCCTGACCGTTCTTAAATGAATGAGGTAGAGTCAGTGGATTAAGACTTACGGATAAGAAAAATCATGTGTGTAAGTCTTAACCCACTGACTCTACCTCATTCATTTAAAAACGACCGGGGGTTAAGTTTGGTGTTGACTTAACCCGCCTAACTCTACCCCGTAAATCTTGTATTTCAGAACGCGCCTCAGGAGAATAAACTCCCATGGTGGGGGTGGGACCATATACGTCCCGATCCAAGTGTGGAGCCACTTGACTGCAAACAGAAACTAGGTTTTTGGTTCGTCTTTTTTCGAGGCTGTTCGGCTTTGGCGTCATCACACACATAACCTACACACTTACTTTCAAAAAATTTTACAATTTTTCATTGTTATTTTATGTTTATTCATGGAGGTGTATAAGGAGTGTAAACTCTGGCTTTTTGCTGAAGCAGACATTCCGGAGCAAATGGTGGCGCTGGCGTCAGCCTTGCACGAAAGTATGCACGTGTATCATTTTGTTTACTTTGGTTTACTTTTTGTTTAAGTTTTGTGTGATATCTGTAGTGCAAGTGTGTTGACGTCAACTTTTTTAATTAAAATATGTTACAATTAATTTTTTTTTCTATTTAGAAAATAATTTGAAAAAAAGTTCATGATTCCCTTAGAAAATAATAAAAAAATAGTTAATAAATTATGTTGACAACAATTTGGCTGTCAATATAACTTCCAGTTTTATCAAAGAATCGAAAAAGAAATTAGAATTTACTCGACATATTTAATTAACCAACATATATTAGTAATTAAAATTGCACCTGTGTTATACAAAAAGTAAACATATACAGACTATTAGATTAAAGTGAATAAGAACATTTTGTTTCTTTTCTCTGTCTACGTGCACGGCCGACGCCAGCACTGCAGTTGGCAGTTTTTGGAATTGATCTGCTCCGAAATGGCAGCCTCAGCAGCTGCCTATGCTTTTACACAGTAAAAATTCAGAGTTTACACTCCTTATACACCTCCATGTGTTTATTATGTCATGTTACTCCTATTTTTATATTATATTATTTTAATTTTGTTTAATAAAATAAACAATAAATGATTTTTTAAGGAAACAAATAGCTTGAGGGAGAGATGCTTTAAAAACTGCACTTTCTTGTAGAATTATTTTTGATTAATAAAACATTTTAATAAGCAATAATTCTACAAGAAATTACTTTGTTTCATCTATATAGAAGCATTAAATAATTGTCCAAGGATTATTATTTATCCAATTAATTCAACATGATTATCAGCTTTTTTTTTAAAAAAAAAAAATTGATTATTCATTAAATGGTACATAATTAGTATGTTATTCACAATTTCTATCAAATATCAACATTTCAGTGGATATTTGCTTATACTCCAAAATTTGATTTATTTACAATTGATTGTTTAGCATAACTTTTTTTAATGTCTTATTGACACTAATACTTAAATATAAAAAAATATCATATTTTAAAAATCTGATATTTTCTCAAGAACATCAATTATTTCCATAACATCACTTGGTGATTTAAGAGGACCACATTTCATCTATTTAATAATCTGCCCGCCACGAGTTTATTTTACTTTAAAGTCCGGGTAAATAACGAGATTTAGGAAGTGTCATCACTTTGACACCTTGCATAAATTATTGTATTTCCTGATGTAACAAGCATTGTCCATAAGTTATTTGGCAATGGAACAGAATCTTTATTTGTGGCAAGCAGTTGGTATAATTTGTCACAAGGCACTTGCTTAACTTTACCCATAATAAACAGAATATTGTTGGTTCGATTTACTCCTAATAAAGAAAATATTTATATAATTTTTCCAAATATAGATATATATATATATGTGCATATTATTATTTATTAAATATACTCCAAAAAAGTGGTGAACTGTCATTGCTTGAAACCATACTTTAATTAGATTATATTATAAAAACTTCATATTTACAAATAGTTTGTTGTATTTAAAAAAAAAATTTTTAACAATAATATTTATAAATGAATAAATTACCTGTTCAAATTAATTTAATTACACAATTAAATTTAATAAACCAGTGCAATGCAGGAATATTGTTGGGTAACTTTATTTGGCTTGGTTATTATTTATTATTGTTCAAGAAGACTAGAGACCAGGAGAATAAACTTTAGTGGAGGGGGTGTCCTAGCATACGGCGGCTATGTAGAGTGCGCCACTTTTACTCCCGAACGGCGCACTACGTAAAGCGCAGTTTTCTATCCCTGTACACCTCAGCCCACCGGCCCTATACTCGAGTCGTCAGTAAATAAACATCAAAATCTCATTGTGATTGTTATTTAAATTGCAATAAACTAATCCTTATTGCTGTATAAAAAATTCAACTTTGTGATTATTTTTTGTATTAATCAAGCTGTATACCAATAATAATATACCTATATTGAAAAATTTATCTACAAATAATAAGTATAAGTATGTGTATTATTTTGCTCCATTTTTTAAGAATTGAATTGTAACTATGCCAAATAATCGTTTTACTTTATTAATTTTATTAACGTTTTTTTCTAGAAATCAATAATTGATAAATAAAAAAGATAAGTAAAACGAAAAAAAAAACGTCTTGTAGCAAGATTTTTCAAATATTTGGAGATAATAATGGCATAATAATTTTTTGAAAGTCTGCATGTGAGCAGATATATATCATGAATTGTATATTTCACTAACTTATTCTTATTCATACACTAACTTACTTTTTTAGTTTTTATAATAATTATCAATTTATATTGATTCAAAATCAAACCTAAATTTTATATTACTTATAATCAATTGTATAGCAACATTGCAGAATTATAAATATTATTTGAAGTTGTATCTAATACACTTAATTATTGAGTGGTAAAATTTGATTTTTTTTTAAATAATAAAAAAGATGAACTTTAATTTTTTTTCATTAATAATCAATTGTTATTATCTGTAAATCTTATAAAATCAATAAAATAATCATTTTACTATTTAACTACTAAAAATACAACAGACAATACATATTATCAATCATAATCTTTTTAAACTTGTTTGTCTTGGTACTCGTCTTTTGTTTATTAAAGATGATTTTTTTATTTGATGTAAGACTGTTTTCTGTTTTGGTGATTGTGGTAATTTTGTACGTTGATTGTTAAGTTTGGATAAAGGATTCACAAGCTTTGCTCTCTTACGAAATTCTTTTTCTTCTTTTCTTGTTTTATCATTCATTTTAAGAGTTAAAATGTCTTGAAGAGACCTTACTTTATCAATGCCATCAAAGTTGTTAAAAAATTTATTTTTAATTTTTATCTGAAAATAATAGTACATTGAAAAATATAACAAGTTAAAAGTTTAAAATATGAAAAATAAAAATTTAAATTACTTTTATGCTTATGTCTGGATGAACGAGTATTGATATTGTCGATGTGTTATTTGCATCACCATAATAACTAATAACAATACCACTTTTGCCTTCAAGAATTGTTTAAAAAATAATCACAAAGTTAAATTTTTCATACAGCAATAAGGATTAGTTTATTGCAATTTAAATAACAATCACAATGAGATTTTGATGTTTATTTACTGACGACTCGAGTATAGGGCCGGTGGGCTGAGGTGTACAGGGATAGAAAACTGCGCTTTACGTAGTGCGCAGTTCAGGAGTAAAAGTGGCGGACTCTACATAGCCGCCGTATGCTAGGACACTAAATGTTACCCCCTCCACTGAAGTTTATTCTCCTGGTCTCTAGTCTTCTTGTTATTGTTTATTACACAAATACACAAATGCCATTTAAAAAAGCCGAACAGCTTCGAAAAAGGACGAACCAAAAACCGAGTTTCTGTTCGCAGTCAAGTGGCTCCACACTTGGATCGGGACGTATATGGTCCCCATCAAAACCTATACCCCTTCTACCGAAGTTTATTTTCCTGGTCGCTAGAGATCCCATAACTGCGCACAGTCGGGTTGGCAACGCTGCATAACGCTCCAGGCCTGGCTCATTAACGGCCCATTAAAGTTTGCCAATTATTGACGAATGTTTTACAAGCATCGGCCAAGGCCATGTTGTGTTCTCCTACACGGGTAATGCACTAGGCTTGGAGAGTTACGTCAATTCAATATCAGCTGCCATGAATAGCCCATTAATATTTGTCAAGATCACCCTATTACTTGCTAATTGTTTTAAATAAGTTATAACAATAAGTTATGACAATTTTTTTTGGAAAAAGAAAAACAATTTAAGTTATATTTAACTTCGATGAAATCGGTCCGTTAATTAAAAAAATAATCAAGAATAACAAAATCTTACGCCACGTTTCGTTAAATAAAAAAAAAATAATGGGCCTAAAAATCTGAAAAAAATATGGTAAACTCTACTAATGATGCGTCGAAAAAAAAATATGAAATCATGGTAATCAATCAATTTTAAATTTTGGAACAGGCTCTAAAAATGAATTAAAAAAATATCTGGTAACGTTTGTTGGGGCGTGGGCCCGCGTTACCCTTTGAAAATTAAAAATTTTCAATACTCCGGCTAGGGCCATGGTAAACTTAAATCATTGCTTAAATATAATTAAATGATTAGTCATTATCAACATCAACATTATTAAAAAAAACGATATCAAAATTTTGGTTGACTACATGATCAATGAAATGAAATTTACTGTAAAATAGGTTCATGTACTAGAAAAAAAATATGCACTTTATTAAGGATGGCGGAAAAAACCCATAATGCGGGCGATAGAGTTTTTTGAGACGCAAAATTTGAGCATAGTACGAAGTCTCCCTGACAATTCTACGTTGAGTTATTCAATATCTAATTTTTTCACGTTTTTTTAAAATCGTTATAACTTTTGGGATAATAAAAATTAAGACATTGAATTAGGCTCAAATGAAAAACTTGATCAAGTTTTGATCATATCCTGAACTAATTTCCACTCGGGAAAGACGGAATAATTGGATGAGTGCCGGAGAAAAGTTGGATAAAGGTCGGAGAAAGGTTGGACAAATCACGGAAAAAAGGCGGAACAGTTTTTAGGTGGATGAGGGTCGGAGAAAGGTTGGACAAATGGTGAAAAAAGGCGGAAAAATTTTTAGGTGGATAAAGGTTGGAGAAAGGTTGGTCAACTGGCGAAATAATTTTCAGGTGAATGCGGGTTGGAGAAAGGTTGGACAAATGGCGGAGAAATTTGTCCGCTCTTTCTCCACCATGGGTCATTTTTCTGACACCAATGTTACGAGTGGGCATTAAATAATAATAATAATGTTATAATTTTTATGTCTTTATTCTCTATTAACCCTGGTAGAAATTTTTCTCCGCCGTTTCTACGCTATTTCTACGCCATCTTACGCCTTTTGTCAACCTTTTTCCGAAAATGACCCATGGAAGAAAAATTAATGAAAATAATTATAAACGGAACTATAATTATTTTGTTGGTGTTTGTCGTTAATTAAATAGAAAAATTTTAATAAAAAAAATAATATAGTGACACAAAATAAAATAAAATAAAAAATTAATAAAGTGTGACAAATATAAAAAAATATAATGATAATAATAATAATTATATACAAGAATTTGACATGATATGAAAAATTTAAAAATCAATCGAATATTGAAATTAACTATTAAAAATAAATAAATAAATTAATGCATAAGGAAAATTAAATAAAAATAAATTGAAATTCTTACTGTTAGTAAAAGTAAAATTTTTTGAAATGGCCCTCGATGGACTGAGGTCCTTCTCTTCAGGGAGAAAGAGTGGTAAGGTTTTGAAATGGTCCTCGATGGAATGAGGTCTCTCTCATAATAGAAATAAAATAAATGAAAATCCTAGGTAAAAATTTTTAATCACTGCCTGGGCATGATTCCTTAAAATCATAGTGGACGTGTTGTCCCATTGATGAAAATATTCATCAATGGCCTGATTAAGGGCATGGATGTGATTTGATTAATAATGGGTGTACACCACGAATTGAAACATTATTGATTGTATTAATTGACATTAATTATTTTCAAGGGACGCTTTCAAAATAAATAAAAAAATAATTATGATTGTTTAAAATTTTTTTTTTTTGATTCAGCTAATCTAGGTTATTATTATTATTATTTACTGAAGGAATAATTAAAAATCAAAATAATAAATAAATAAAAAAATTTATGAAATAGAGATAAAAATCAAAAGAAGATATTTTTGACTAAACATGAACTGAAATTGACTTTAGATGAGAAATAAAATTGTAAATATTGTTCGTTCAAGGTTTTTACGTTGGGTTTTCCCTTAAACCATAAGCGAATGCTGAACAATATCTTAGAACAAGTCAAGAGTCCCTAACGATCAAGAATTTGATTGAATACGATGTTTTAATCAAATTGTTGAATACTCTGAGACTTCAGATTCACGGATTGTCGGGACGACAATCTTTAGGTGTGTTCGTTCACTATTCACACTGAGCGTATGCACGGAGCGTATGCACGGAGCGTATGCAAGGAAGTGCTAGAGTCGTGCGGCCATTTGAAGAAACTTTATTGATAAAATTTACTAACGCATTGGATTCGGAAAGAAAAATAACAACCCCATAACTAATTAGCAATTAATAATTATGAAAGACAGCAAAAGAACTGAAAAAAAACAAATAACAATAAATAAATAGTAAATTTTATTAAAAAAGTTTCTTCAAATGACCGAACGACTCTAGCGCTTCCTTGCATACGCTCAGTGTGAATAGTGAACGAACACACCTTTTATTGAGCGGGGGGGGGGGGGTAGTGTTACGAATGTGAAGTTAGCTATACCTTCCTCTCATTAGACAGACAATAACATATAACTGATAACATATGACGTCATCAGATAAATTCCTACCCCAAAATAATAATTATCTACAACTTAAAAAATTAATATTAATTAAACGGTTAGTTTAATCAAAAAAATTCATTTGAAGTACCCCCCTTAAAAAAATTTAATCTACAATTTTTATTTTAAACTTTTTTTTCTATAATTGTTAGAAACCGAGAAATTAACGATTTTTTTTTTATTTTTTTTTTTTCACCCCTTTCCGAGGGGGGTAGAATTTTTTAAATAATTTTTCCGAAATCCCAAGGGTCGAATTAGTTTATAAAAATTTTTTTAAAAAAAAGAAACAATTTTTTTAAAATATTCATTTAAAAGGGATTTTTCTTGGATCACATAAGGTGTGTTCGTTCACTATTCACACCGAGCATATGCACGGAGCGTATGCAAGGAAGCGCTAGAGTCGTGCGGCCATTTGAAGAAACTTTATTGATAAAATTTACTAACGCATTGGATTCGGAAAGAAAAATAACAACACCATAACTAATTAGCAATTAATAATTATGAAAGACAGCAAAAGAACTGAAAAAAACAAATAACAATAAATAAATAGTAAATTTTATTAAAAAAGTTTCATCAAATGACCGCACGACTCTAGCGCTTCCTTGCATACGCTCCGTGCATACGCTCGGTGTAAATAGTGAACGAACACACCTATAGTAACAGATCTAAATAAATAAATGAGTCTTAACAGAGAACTAAGAGAATAAAGACATAAAAATTATAACATTATTATTATTATTTAATGCCTACTCGTAACAATATATATATTAATAAAAGAAATAAAAACAAGTGACTGTTTACTTTCTTCAAGTCACGATTGGGAACTATCTTCATATGATACAATCGGCTGTGTACTGTTTATATGTTTGACAGATGAAAAGGCTTACAAATTAATTATAAAATTATACTCTCTGGTATTGATGTTACATTAAAAAAATATATTGTTACGAATATGCACTGAAAAAACGTTCCTGCTGCCGGCACGGTCTACTGTACCGGTGATGGTAGACTGGTAGACCGCCACAGCAGCGGGACGTCCAGGTAAATCAGCAGTAAGCACCGGTATATTCTCAGTAAGTTGGTTTTCGACATTAATGTATATATGTATGTGTAAGCTGCGCATTAAAAATAAGAAATAAATATACAATGCGCTGAACCACGCTGTACGCTAAATTCGCTATGACAGCTACTAGCCTCACGCGAATTGTCTGTCATATTTGAGGCGAGTTACTCCTCCTGTATCTCTAGTCTTCTTGAGTACAACAAATCCGAAATGGCAGTACTGCTCTCACAGCAGTACAAAGCTCCCCGGGGTACTGTACTGCTACGGCAGCAGGAACGTACCGTGCCTGCAGCGGTAACGTTTTTTCAGTGTGAAGTTAGTCACTCTCTCCTTTCATAAAAGACAGACAATAGAATTAATTAATAACAAATGATGACCTTAGTAATAACGTAAGATAAATGAAATTAGAGAAAAAGATTTAAGTAAACAGTTGAGAAATAAGAATTCTCAAATAAAAAACCAAAAGAGAGATATATTTTATTTTATTTAACCCTGAAATTATGACGATATATTGTAGCTGTAAATTTATCAGGAAAGATAAGATAATAATTATCGCATATACAAAAAAATATTTGTTTTTAAATCTTTATAAAATTATATTATAAACACATGCAATTATTTGAGTGATAATATTTAGAAGCAATTAATCAAAACAATATAAAATGTACTCTTTAAAATATAATAAATCAATGTTTACATTTCATTTAATACCACGAATCCGTATTTATATTTCAAAACAAACTGATAAAAATAGCATAACATAATATATAATATTATTTTCACAATTGCGTTTTGTTCAAATTTATCAATATATAGTGTTTAAATATATGTATGATATTTCAATTATGCATATATTGTCGTTTGTTAGTGTTATTATTATTATCGACCAGTAATAACATGAATATTAATCATTAGCTTAATAAGTCATAAATAAATACATTATAATGATGATAATATCCTTAAAAACATCCTTGAACAACTGTTAACAATTGGTTAACAATTAGTTGTTTATTGATATTATATAACATTCAAATTTTTTTTTATGCGTTAATTTTTATACACTTGATGACGAGAAAAATACGTTTTTTTTATCATCAATTTTTTAATTGATATTTACTTTAAGTACCATTGACAGTAGAGGTCATTCCTAACTTGATGACTGTGACCATGAGATAATTGTTATTTATCAAATATTTGCGCAGTCATATAATTTTACAAATATTTACACAAACAACTACATATGCTTAAGCATACAGACTAAAAAGTTTAATTGATATTAATCTTGCACATCAGAAAGATCTATAACTGAGTTTATATATTTGCCTCGATAGTTTCATATTTTTAATAATGGATATTTGGACGGCACTTTTGAGTATTGTGATTATTATAATTGTGTATCTTTATTATCAATCTGGGAAAGTACATTTTTTTGAAAAACATGGAATTCCACATATTAAACCATGGCCATTGTTGGGAAATATGGGAGCATCATTGTTACAAAGAATTTCATTATTTAAATATACCCAAGAAGTGTATAATCTAAATAAGGATGCTAAATATGTTGGATTTTACGACTTTGGTAGTCCAACTGTGTTTATACGTGATCCAGAATTGATTAAATCAATTGCTATAAAAAATTTTGATCATTTTGTTAATCATCGTTCGTTTGTTGATCCAAAAATGGAACCACTTTTTGGTAACAATCTTTTTTCTTTGCACGATAATAGGTGGCGAGAAATTAGAAATCTTCTTACTCCTGCATTTACATCAAGTAAAATGAAAGGAATGTTTAAATTAATGTCAAAGTGTGCTGAAAATTTTGCCGACTATCTTGTTGAAGATTTAAAAGAAAAACCACTAGAAATAAATTCAAAAGATGCATTTTGTCGTTATACAAATGATGTTATAGCAACTTGTGCATTTGGAATATCAATAAACTCAATGAAAGATAAACATAATGATTTTTATATACTTGGTAGAAAAGCTACAAATTTCGATGGAATAATGTCTATAAAATTTTTTTTCGTTCGAAGTTTTCCAATTATTACAAAATTATTTAAAATCAGAATAATCGATAGTAAAGTAGATGGATTTTTTCAAAAAATTGTGGAAGATACAATTCGTACTAGAGATGAGAAGGGGATAACAAGACCAGACATGATTCAACTGATGATGGAAACAAGAGGCAATAAGACAGGACCAACCCTTTCGATAGGAGATATGACATCACAAGCCTTCATCTTTTTTTTTGGGGTTGGTTATTAATTATTATTATAAATAACTTTAAAAGTTATATAGGTATATTTAAAATTGCATTTATTTTTTTAAAAATTAGGGCTTTGATACAACATCAAGTCTCATGTCTTTTGTTGTGCATGAAATCGCTGCTAACCCTGAGATCCAAACGAAACTGCAAAATGAAATTGATGAAATGTTTGAAAAATCGAATGGAGATCCAACATATGAACTTGTAAATAAACTTGCATATCTTGACGCAGTCATTAATGAAACACTCAGATACTATCCCATTGCTGGATTTCTAGACAGAGTTTGTTCAAAAAGTTTTGAATTACCTCCAACATTGCCAGGAAAAAAACCACTGCTTCTCAAGCCTGGTAATTTCGTATGGTTTCCAGTCTATGCAATTCAAAGAGATCCATTATATTTCGATGATCCGGATAAATTTTATCCAGATAGATTTATTGAAGATCCCAAAGGCACTCTTAATTCTCCAGCATATATGCCATTTGGTTTAGGTATTACATGTTAATTATTTTCATCCTAAAATTTACAAAAATAAAAACTTATAGTGTTGTTCTTAATTATTTTAAAATCATTTAGGTCCACGAATGTGTATTGGAAATCGATTTGCATTATTGGAGACTAAAGTACTATTGGTACATCTTATTGCTAAATGTCAACTCAAACCAGGTAAAAAAATGATTATGCCACTTGAACTCAGCAAGAGTAGTCTTTCAATGACTCCCAAAGGAGGTTTCTGGTTGAATATTCAACCAAGAATAAAATAATTAATAACAGTTGTTCATAAATATATATGAAGTTAACTATCACAACTAGTTTTTGTAACTATAATAAAATTATATGTTGGAATATTTTATAAAAAATTTTTCTATCAAAACACCTTCGCTTAATAAATTGCCATAAATTGCAAGTTTATTTGAAAAATATATTATTAGTTGTTATTAAGGCACACTCACGCAAAATGACGTAAAATGCATATGTAATACTACTATATTGCTAACATCCTATCTTTCCAATAAGTGGAGTTTCTCCTTAGGCAAGAGCATCGACGATATGGTCTTCTTTTTTCAGAAACGTGAAAAATGAGAAAGAGTAGGGAGCGTAGGGAGGGAACATTAACACTATTTTAACTTTCTTATATATTTGTGTGTTACCATATATGTAATACTACTATATTGCTAATATGGCCGATTCGGATCTCCTTAGGCAAGAGCGTCGACTTTATGGTCTTCTTTTTTCAGAAACGTAAAAATGAAAGAGCAGGGAGCGTAAGGAGGGAATCGGATTTACTAGACAACTCACCAACACTATTAGACCAACAGAATTCAGGAATGACAACAAGCAAAACGATAAATTTATTTGAGTGAGAGAGTTAAAATAAAGTTGGTGAGAGTTGAAATTTTATAAATACCCTTTGAATATTGATGTGATACTGTATTACCAATAACACCGAATTTACCATCTTCCATTATTAAAAATTTATATTTTATTGACAATGATTTTAATTGTTTTATAAAATCTTGACTAAAATCATCACTAATATTAACATGAATCTTTAATACTGCAATATTTATAATTTCATCAGTTGATGTTAAATCAGCAGCTAAACAAAATGTTGTTTCTTTTTCATTCATTATTTCAAAAATTTTTTTACTCAATGAATATTTAGCTAATTGTGAACGTGATAAAAAAACAGTTGTTAAACGAATATTTTTTTCTTGTTCAATTGTTTTAACAGATGCTTTGCTAGTTTTTAAATAATCAATAACACTGTCATATGTTTGTTTAGTCATTTGTTCTGCATCAAGTAGATAATTCATCATTTTAGTAAAAGTAAATAAACTTTGAATATTTATTGCAGCTTTATTAAGATTATCACGTCCACCTTGTTCTCTATACATGATAATCAATGCTTCAACAACTTCAAGACCTTCATTTTTTAAATCACCAACAACTTCTATTATACTTGAACCACTTGTAACAACATCCTCAATAATAACACATTTATCACCAGCCTTGTAAACACCTTTAAGTAATTTTTTTGTATCATAATTTTTACTTTCTTTTCTTCTCATTATTATGGGTTTATCAATATCATCAGCTATAACATCAGCCATTGATAATGCTGCATATAATACTCCACATATTTTTTGTACATTATTTGGATCACTTGATAATTTCCAAAGAGTTCTTGATACTTGTTTCTATTATTTTCAAATTTTTAAAAAATATATATTTATTAATTTTTCTTTCTTTTAATTTTATCAAATAATAATGTATTAATTAATAAAAAAAATACTTATGTATAAACCGGTGTAAACTGGTGTTTCTTTTAATTCGTATTTCATTTTTCATTTAATTATTTGTTTAATATAAAAAAAATGAATGAATAAATTGGCAGGTATAAAAATTTACAAAACCTCAAAATTTAAGGTTGTTTTCGGAGATCTGAAATCGCACCAGATTTTTTTTGTTTTGGTCTTATTTTTTTAATGAAATAATTATCTATATTGTCAATTTTTTTAAATTTTTTCTTGTGTGTTTTTTTTTGAGATATTTACTGTCAAAGTTGACAACTTTAACACACAAGGTATAGGTGTTACCTCATATTTTTATGTATTTTTATTAATAACTTTTTTAAAACGCACCAGAAAACGTTCAAATTTTAACAGTTTATAGTCCTAAGAACAATAAATTTTTTGATATAAATTTTTTCATTTCGTCTGTTTCGTTTAATAATTATTCAAGTTTTAAAAACAGTAATTTATTGTTTTTTATGGTTTGCGCGCGTGGGGGACTCATACTTCGGCATCACTGTTTGTCTCTCCTTCGTTGTTTTTCTCTAGCGGAAAGGGGAATCAACACACAGATACGGACATACTCAAACATACAATAGGATTTTTTTTATAGTGTGAAATAGCAGTGTTTCACGATGTAAATTTTGAGTACTAGCATAGTATTAGTGTATATTAGTATATACACTAATACTACAGTAGATAGTCAATATTTCAATCAGTAGCAGCACAAAAATCTTGGGGACCTGGACATAAAATATAGCGTTACGGTATATAGCGTTTTTAAGCACAAATATTCATTCTACCTTGGTTTTGGGAAACAACCTTAAAACATGAGTAAAATTTATTTTTTCCTCGTGGTGCATTGCAAGGGGGGTCAATTATAGATGAAAATGGTTCATTAATAGTTAGCCGACAAGTGACTGGCCGACACAAAATGAATGAACGACATAAAATCGTAATCGATTGTAATTGGTTTGTAGATGATTGTAATGTAATTATTTTTTTTTGTCACCACCGTAATTAATTTAAAAAAAAAATTTTAAGAAAAAAATATTCGTTTAACAACTGATTTTTTATCACGTTCACAATTAGCTAAATATTCATTGAGTAAAAAAATTTTTGAAATAATGAATGACAAAGAAACAACATCTTGTTTAGCTGCTGATTTAACATCAACTGATGAAATTATAAATATTGCTGAAATTGCTGGACCGCATATTGCAGTATTAAAGATTCGTGTTAATATTATTGTTGATTTTAGTCAAGATTTTATAAAACAATTAAAATCATTGTCAAAATATAAATTTTTAATAATGGAAGATAGTAAATTTGGTGTTATTGGTAATACAGTATCACATCAATATTCAAAGGGTATTTATAAAATTTCTGAATGGGCTGATTTAATAACAGTACATCCAAT
Organism: Lysiphlebus fabarum; assembly: GCA_011426435.1. Classification (NCBI taxonomy): domain Eukaryota; kingdom Metazoa; phylum Arthropoda; class Insecta; order Hymenoptera; family Braconidae; genus Lysiphlebus; species Lysiphlebus fabarum. Next base: position 41,723 of record WSYQ01000686.1, read on the forward strand.
TGCTGGTCCAGGTAGGGTTACCATATGCGAAATTCTGTCAGGACATGTCTTTATTTGGGAACAAATGTTCTGATCGATTATGAAATTGTCCTTTTTCAATAAATGTCCTGATTTGTCAATTTTTTTTTTTTCTATTTTTCAACTCCACACTGTACATAGCGTCAGTCAAGCAAGATATTTGATTACTTTTACTCAACATCTTTAGATGGCAGACTTAAACAAGTCTCATATATACTGATTCTTTTTTTGTTTATATATCTTGTCTATGTTAATCAAAAATTGTAAAAAATCTTGTTAATACACATCAATACACATGCGTCATTACATATGTAGTCAATGTTATTAATTATTAGTGAAAATCTAAACAAGATGATAATGAATTTTTGAAGCAAAGTTGTGAAAAAAAATTGTGTATCTTCTTGTTTTCAATAATTGTGAAGAAAGCTGCTCTGAAATTATCAAAATAGCAGAATATTATTTTGCTATATCAGGACATAATGCTATGATTAATACATAGTGGTCAAATGAAAAAAAACAAATTTTTTGTAAAAAATATAAAACATCTCATAACTGTATTATATAATTTTAAAAATTATTCATGTATTGATTTTTGTAAATATTTAAAAAAAGCAGAAAATGAAAGCTTACTGAAAAAGATAAGTTCTGCTCAAAAATACGAGAATTGAATTAAATTCAATTTAAAAATTAATACAATAATTTATAAAAAAATGTATTTAATTTATATTAATAATATATTATGTATAACAATATAAAACAAATAAATGCTTAATTTTGTGTTATAATTTTTTTTCATTTATGGGAGACGGGTGCTAGACAAAATGTCCTGATTTGGTGTTCAGCGCATATGGTAACCCTAGGTCCAGGTATTATTGATGGTCTTGTTGCTGGTTTAAATGATATATCAGAAGAACGTGGTATATTTTTAGTAACTGAAATGTCATCAAAAGGTGCATTAACAATTGGAAGTTATATTGAACAATCATTATCAATGGGTAATAATTCAAACTTCAAAGCTAGTTGTTGGTCATGTTTATCAGAATAATTTATTTTCAAATCCAAGAATGATCAAGAGGCATAAATCAGATTTTTTAGTAGTTTATTTTTTTTTTTTATTGAACAATCAAATTAACGGTTGCGATTTTTTAGCAGAAAAGCCAGATTTCTGATTTTGTTAAGTTGGTAGTACGATATAAGATTATAAAATTTTTATTTTTTTTTTACTTTTCTCTCTAGTTCATTTTTGTTGGCTGACATCAAATGATACACTGGTAAAATAATTATAAATAAAAATTAAACTTAATGATATATAAATTGTGTATGTTACAAAAAAAACTTTAAAAAAAGATGTGATATCTAACAAAAAACAAAAAACAAGTATTTTGTACAAAAAAAAGCGTCAAGTATTCGAAATTGTAGTCAATTTGTAATGTAACTTGTTTTGCCATTAATTAATTTTTTGATATAAAAAAATATATGATACAATCAAAACCAACGAAGAAATTTTATTTTCGATACATGTAGTTAAATTTAGTTTAAATCTAAATTGTTGCAAAAAAAAAAAATAATAATAATAAAAAAAAAATTATACTTGACCCCGCGTAGTTTTTTCCTAAATTAAAAATTAAATTTTAAGTCAACTTTATTCAATCTCATGTATAGCGGGGCCAAGTATAATTTTTTTTTTTATTATTATTATTTTTTTTTTTTTGCAACAATTTAGATTTAAACTAAATTTAACTACATCCTTAACAGAACTATAAAACCGTAAATAAACCGAAAAAAAACGTTCACGTTCGGTTGAAAGTTGTGCAAACCAAACCCGAATCGAACCGATGACCGTAATTCAACCAAAATTGAACCAACAATAAACTTTGAGAGAAAATAGCTTTTCTTTAAACGGGTTGAATTCGGTTTCTTCAACCGAGTTTAAACTGACTGAAAAATGCAACCGAATCTAAACCCTTTTCAGAACGGTTATTTTGGGTTGAGTTTGCGCAATTTCCAACCGTTTTTTTTGGGTTAAATAACGGTTATCTAACCGTGAAAAAACCATAGAAGAACCAAACTGTGAAAAAACCGAAATTGAACCCAACAGTTCGGTTGGGTAGTTCCATCAGGGATGTATCGAAAATAAAATTTCTTCGTTGGTTTTGATTGTATCATATAGATATGATTTGTTTGTAGATGATTATGTAATGTAATTATTTTTTTTTGTCACCCACTTAATTAACTTTAATTAATTATTGAAAATATTAATTAGGGGGATATTGTTATTAATTTTTAATAAAGATTAAAGACCAAACAGATGAGGGATTGGATGTATACTCAAAAAAATATTAATTTATTTCAATTAAATATCATAATTACTTGATAAAATAAGAATTAAATATTTACCTAGTTGATAATTGTTTCAGAATATTATTGTTTATTTTTGTAAACATTAAGGTTGAATGTAAGTCCTCATCACCGAATACTTTTTTGTGCCAAAGGGGCTCGCCTCGGCCCATGCTTTTTTAAAAAAAATTGGTGCCCTCTACGCCCAAAATATACGCTCGAGTCTGTCCCATCAGCCGTATCTGTGTGCGTTCCCGGCCTATACCTACACGCACCAATGCTACTTTACTCAGATCGTGAAACACTGCAATTAAAAAAAAAAACAATCATAATACCAATTTTTACTAATTATTATTAATTTATTATTTTGATATTTTATATTTTTATATATCTAAAAATATTATTTTTTTCAAGAGTTAAAGCTGTTGATATTTTGTCTGTGTTAATATCAAAATAAATTAGAAAAATTGTTAACGATATAAAAAAAGAAAAATATTATATTTTTTAACAGGAAAATTAATGAAAAATAAATTAAGAAATTAAAAAGTAATAAATATAAAATAAAAAAATTATCTAAGCTGTTATTTTTTATACTCCAAATTAAACATTTTTGTTTAAATCGATATTATATATATTCATTTGATATGTATGTAGCGTAAATTTTATTAAAAAAGTTTCTTCAAATGACCGCACGACTCTAGCGCTTCCTTGCATACGCTCCGTGCATACGCTCGGTGTAAATAGTGAACGAACACACCAACTGTGTAAAAGCATAAGCAGCTGCTGAGGCTGCCATTTCGGAGCAGATCAATTCCAAAAACTGTCAACTGCAGTGCTGGCGTCGGCCGTGCACGTAGACAGAGAAAAGAAACAAAATGTTCTTATTCACTTTAATCTAATAGTCTGTATGATATGTTTACTTTTTGTATAACACAGGTGGAATTTTAATTACTAATATAAGTTGGTTAATTAAATATGTCAAGTAAATTCTAATTTTTTTTTCGATTCTTTGATAAAACTGGAAGTTATATTGACAGCCAAATTGTTGTCAACATAATTTATTAACTATTTTTTTATTATTTTCTAAGGGAGTCATGAACGTTTTTTTTTAATTATTTTTTAAATAGAAAAAAAAATTAATTTTAACATATTTTAATTAAAAAAGTTGACGTCAACACACTTGCACTACAGATATCTTACAAAACGTAAACAAAAAGTAAACCAAACAAAAGTCATGGAGGTCTATATGTAAAACTCCATGACCAAAGTAAACAAAATGATACACGTGCATACTTTCGTGCAGGGCTGACGCCAGCGCCACTATTTGCTCCGAAATGTCTGCTTCAGCAAAAAGCCAGAGTTTACACTCCTTATACACCTTCATGCTTTTGCCACATAGATATAAATTTATTGTGTAGACTGTGAAATATCAATCTAACATTAGTTTATATTCACATAGGTATATTTAACTACATAAAAAAGTAGTGAAATAAAGAAACAAATAAGCTCTGGAGTTGAAATTAAACAGTTTGTCCAACTATTACATTATAACTGTATTTAAATTATAAAATTAAAAAATAACAAGCAAAGTGTAATTTAATTCACAATATGGCTGAGCGTAAGAAGAATAGAAAACGCAAAGATGTAAGTTATTATATTTATTTATTTAATTAATTATAGTATTATTAAATTATTGATCCATTCAATTTAATGATAACTTTATTTATATTGTTGTTTAAAAGTACTAGTGACATGATGAAATTTTTAAATAATTACATTTTTAAGCTGTTTGTTATTTATTCACATAATCACCACGTTGACAGCTGTTACCATACCCTTGACCTCCATGACGTCAACATACTATTATCGTTATTATTTTTTCCTGACAAAATTTTTAATATTTTTTCTTCAATGTTGACATTTATACATTCTTGTTGTTTTTTTTTTTTTTTTCTCCATTATTCTGATGTAACTATATTGAATCTATTATTCTTTGGAATTTGTATTTTTTTTTTTTAAACAAAGACAAGTAAAAAATCATCAATAAAATCAAAATATAAATTGATTAATTAATATATATTTTTTTATTTTAAGGAAATTGCACCAGGTTCCAAACCACCAGTGGATAAACCAAGTAAAGAAGAATATGCTGTCGCAAAATGGATACGTAAAAATGTCAAATCAAAAAAAACAAAATTTGTTAATCACAATGTTGAATATTTTACTGGTTCACGTGCTGTTGATGCATTAGTTGAAAATTCACCTTGGAGTAAAACATTATTTGAAACACGTGAACAAGTTGATGAATTTTTAGATACAATGTTGAGACATAAATTTTTTCATCGTGCTAAAAAAGTAGTTGTTACTGAAGAAGAATTAAATAAATTACGTGGATTAAAAAAAAAAGTTAAAGATTGTTGTCGTGATGATAATATTAAAAAAGAAAAAGATAATGAAAAAGATAATAATGAATTAAAAGATAAAGATGATGATACAATAAAAGATGTGCAACCAAAAAAAAAACCAAAAGTACGTCTTGAAATGCATATGGAACAATTTTTTTGTGATTGTAATGATGCATATGTTTGGATTTATGAACCAATACCAATATATTATTGGTTTTTTGGTACACTTGTTGTACTTGGAGCAATTGGTGTTTGTTTATTTCCATTATGGCCATTAACAATACGTCATGGTGTTTATTATTTGAGTGTTGCTGCTGCTGGTTTTTTTGTTTTTATTATTGCACTTGTAATAATACGAGTTATTATTTTTTCAATTGTATGGGTACTTACATTTGGTCGTCATCATCTTCATCTTCTTCCAAATCTTACTGAAGATGTTGGCTTTTTTGCTTCCTTTTGGCCACTTTATAAGGTAATTTTTTTATTTTTTTAAATTTTATTTCTTCTATAAATTTTTAATTAAAATTATTTAATTATTTTATAATTACAGTATGAATATCATGGTCCTGAAAATGATAAAAGTAAAAATAAAAAGAAAAAACCTAGGAAAGATAAGGATTCTGATGGTGAAGAAAATTTTACAACACAAAGGTAGTTTATTAATATTTTGTAATTTAATAATTTTATATAATGTATGTATATAATGTTTATAATTTTTTTTCTATTTTTTTTTTTTTTTTTTAGTGAACCAGAGAAAAATACAAATGAAAAAAATAACAAAAAAGAAAATAAAGATGATAAAGAGGATGATGGTAGTGGTGAAGATGGATCAGAAAGCGAAAAATCCAATACTGGAAAAGATTTTGAAATTGTCCAACACAATGAAGTTGATATATAAAAACATAAATCAAATAACTGATTTGGAATATTAAATATTAACTATTTACAATGACTAATTGTGTTTCATAAAGTATTTGTCATTTGTTTTTTTTTTTTTGATATTATTACTTAATCAATCAAGGTACTGTGTAAAGTTTTTTTTTTTTTTTTTAATTTTTTCTTATATAGTTTATTGGTCAGTCTTCTCAAAATAGTTTTTGAAATCAGAAAATAAAAATATATCATAAGATAATATCATAAAAAATGTTTCTAAATATTAATCAGCATTTATAATAAATATATATTAATTTTTACAAATTTTTAAATATCACAAAAATTTTTTATTTCACTTTTTGTTTTTACCAAACTTTTAAATCGATTTTTTTTTTTCTAAATTCTTGACTTGGTGAATGGCAATCTTTGATAGATGCATTAAGGGTAAATTTTTTTTTTGTTACTAATGAAGCTCAGTTTTATTTATGAAAAAAAAAAAAAATAGAATTCATGTACCTAAATACAAGAATAAAAATCACTTTTTTATAACTCTGTTATCTTTAGTTTACAAATAAAAGTATGTAATAGAAAAAAAAAGAAAAAGAAAAACGTCAACGAAATCTTAAAAATTCTATAAATGAATCTCAAATTATTAAAAAGACAAAAAAAAAAAATTAAATATACCTGAGCTTTATTTGACAATGAAAATAGTAGACAAAACTAACTAAAACAATAGATTTATTTAAATTTATGTTTTTAAGTCTAATTATTATTATTAATTGTATTTTATTAATACGAATTTTTTTAAAATTACATATAAAAATGAAAGAAAAATTTTAAAGGTGTAGCTAAAAAATAAACAGATATAACAAATCCTGTAAATAAAAAAAATAAATAATAATTAAAAATGAAAAATATTTAATTTATTTTAATTATGATAATATAATTTTATCAATTTTTAAAAGCATTACATTGCATATTAAAATTAAAAAGCCTATTATGAGTGAAAATTCTATAGCAGCAATATTAAAATCATTTACTGTAAATTTTGTTTTACATAATTCATAGTCTAAAATTTTTATTTTAACTGTTAAATTAAAAATTTTATATTCAATTGAGTAATATAAAATCATAAAAAAATTACTCTTTTATTTATCACTTATAAAAGATTTGAATTGAAAATGTGCAGTCAGTTGGTTCATCACATCACTTTCAAGAACTTTAACTTTTTTCAGAGAAAGTAAAATTTATTTAATTGAATTTAATTTAATAAAAAAACAATGATTCCATTGATTTAAAAAAAAAAAACAAAAAAAAAACAAGTTATTTTTTATTAATTTATTAGAGGACTATATTACTGGCTTGACTGGTTATTTAAATTTTCAGTATTTATTTATTTTTTTATTTATAATTTACATGTTTATTTATTATATGTATTTTTAATATTATTATTAGCCTTCAATTGATTATGGAAATTTCATGATTTGCTATCAAGTTATACCAACTGGTTTTTCACAATTTTACGATATCATATATTTATGTATTATTTTACGATTAATGTGCAATTTTTCACAGAACAACCGTTATTTTTGGAGCTAATTTTGTGTAACCAAACAGATATGAAAACTTTTTTACATTAAAATGAAAATATTTTTGAATTTTAAAAAATATGAAAAAAAAATACGTTTATATTTTATTAAGTATATATAAAGTAAAAATTTATTATGTAATTATGTTATAAGTTAACATAAACTGATAAAAATAAACTAATTTAAAAATTAAAATAAAAATTACATAAAAATAAAAATACATTTGCAATGTTATTTTTTTGTAAATTAAAATTTATTAAAATCAATGATTTAAAATTTCAATTAAAAAATACATAATCCTTGAATTTATTTGAAATTTTTTGTTAAAAAAAATATAAAATATTCTATGATGATTTAAGGTAATGTAAAAAGGCATCACAAAATCTTTTGGAAAAAAGAAAGAAAAAAATAAATAAATTCCTCACATTCAGCTTCCCCCAAACCCAAACTTGTATTATACTCATAACACAAGTCCTCTAAGAAAGTTCCTTGCAGTTTCGTGGCGAGTTTTTTTTTTCTTTCATTATTTTATTTTTCTCATTTTCCCGGGGTTATTGTACGCGATAGAGTTGGGTATATCATATGTAAATGTTGGTCCCGGGTGGGTCTGAGGCCCCTCTTTTTTTTACTCTCCCACCCTACCCCTCTTTCACTTATCAATGCTTATCAGCCACTTGGATGGAAACATGCATGTGCAAACACAAGGTAAGTCTCATCTTTAAAAAGTCCCTGTTGTTATTATTATTATTATTATTATTATTTTTTTTAATCATTCTCTTTTTCCTTTCTTCTTTTTTTTTATTTTTTTCTTATCGTCATGACACCTCACACACTGGCCTCTTCTACTATATACAAGTACTTATCTAAAAAAAATTTTTTATTTTTTTTTCTTGTTTCAGACGTTACCTTCTTCACCTTTATCTTTTCTTTCTTCATCTGATGGGGCCCTCTCTTGACTTTGCTTCTACACATGTACACATATATACCATACACTCCTCATTTAGCAACCACTCTCGGCTTCTTTGGGCCGTAACGGATAAGCCAAGACAAGGCCCTAACCGTAGTTCCTCGTCTTGCTGAAGCGAGAGAGCGAAACGATCATGACGAAGATGGTTTTAAAGAAACATGCCGAAATGACTTCAGTACATTTTTGATACTCTTGTCTCTTGGTTGGTAGTTAAAGGTAAACGATCATTTATTATTATTAATTTATTTTACATCAAGGTTCAATGAATGATTTATACTTTTTAAAAAAAAAAATAAATTGATAACGATATAAAACAATGAAATGAAATTTCGAAAAAAAATTATTTTTCATTTGGCTATAACGAAGGTGAGAATTAAATATATATACACATATATATTTATTACTGATTAACTGTTAAATATTTTATTAAATAATATTATATTTATTTTTTTTAGATAATAAAATGAGAGTAAGTCCAATTATTCTATCAGCTGCTGTTGAATTGGCATGTGTTAGTGGTAGAATGGCCCAAAATGATATAATTAAAACATCAAATTATTCATTTGAAGAAATAATGATTGCTGCAGCAGTTGCTGGTGTATCAACTGGTACAACAACAACAAAAACAAATTTACAAAAAAATATATGGAAAACACAACGTAAAACTGAATTATCAACTGAATTTTTTTTAATTCCTGACATTCATTATTCAAATAATGATAATAATAGTATATCAAGTGTTGCAAGTGTTATAAGTGTACCAGCACCAAATAGAACTATATCAATTGGTCATAATATAAGAAATGGTGTATTAAATAGTGATGGAACAAAATTAATGCCTGGTGTACGTTTACATGGTGGTATTTATGGTGGTATATTACGACAAAAAACTTGGGCAATGCCCTTGGCTGCATTGAGTGCTGCTGCTATGTTGTTGATGGCATCTTTTGAAATATTTGTGCTATTAAAAGTGAGATAATATATCAATATAAAAAATTTTGTTTTTATACAAATTTGGTAACTTATTGTTGCTACATTAAAATTTAAAATTAATTATATTTATTATCTGAAAAAAAAAAAAAAAAAACAAACAAACTTATTAATTTTTAAATTTTTTTTTTATTATTTTTGAAGGCAAGAGCAGCAGCACCAAGTCGAAGACATCTATTTTTAGGTCAGGCCCTTTTATTAGGATTATTTATGCTTGCTGGATTATCAGCATCAGTATCACTTGTTCCAAATCCAGTATCTTGTGCAGCATTTAGACTTGTTGGTTTACCAGCTTGCCTCATATTTGCCGCTCTACTCGTCAAATGTGTATTTTTGCTTTCTCTCAATAGTGGTATATATCTACCAGCACCGTATCAGGTAAACAAAGATATTAAAATAGCATATAAACATATAAACATACTTTTTAATATTATTATTATTATTATTAGAATTATTTAATTAGAAAATGATTTTCAACTTTGCAAATACATAATTATTTATATTTTATTTTTTAAATCTACTTTTTTTTTTTATTTTTTTTTTAAATTATCAATATTGATTTAATAAATTTAAAAAATTTTATTCTTCAATTTACTTATATGGTTTTTTTAAATACATTTACTTTAATAAATTTTTTTAATTATTTATTTTTCTTTTAAATTTATTTTAGGCACTGGTTTTGGTATTTGCTGTGCTCGTTCAAGTTGCAATTGTCGGTCAGTGGTTCTACGGTGAAACACCAGACGTTATTCGACCATGTCTTATTGGAGCAAAATCGGTATTACTACAGCACCATCATCAGCAAAATTATTATACTTGTTGTAAAACACCATTGGGACAAACAGTTGCTTCTTTAGGGTAATTTAAAAATTAGTTTATTGGTTCATCGTGGTCAATTACCATGAAGACTTCGTACAATTGATTCTTTTTTTTTTTATTCTCACTTCAGTAAATAACAGTTTAAGAAAAAAAAAAAAAATGTTTATTTAATTATTTTTATTATGTATATTAACATTTTTTTTGTTTTGAATGAATTCGAATGGAATTCCAACGTAAAGTAAATAAATAAATTGTATATATTTTTTTAATTCTAGTTATCCAGGGGCTTTACTAATCGCAGTGGCATGTCTTGCAGTTAGAGCAAGAGGTGTACGTGATAATTATAGAGAATCAGCATTTATTGGTATTGCTGTTGGTTTAACAGTTCCAATTTGGCTAACAAGTGCAATTGGCTCAGCAATTGCTATCGATAATGATCGTGAAGCTTGGATTGCTTATGGTTTATTACTTACATCATTTGTTGTTTTTTTAACAATGTTTTTACCAAAAGGACGTCAATTAGCTGCACTTGGACGTGAAGGACCTGGTGGTATACCCAGTACTGTTATGGCCAATGGTAGAACTGTTGTTATACGTGATGATGATGACGATGATGATGATGATAATGAAAATGATCGTTTAAGTTCTTTACCTGGTAGTGGATATTCACCATCATTTTATCATTTTAAACCAGCTGAATCTACCTCACTTACAAGAAAAATGCATTTTCACAGTACAGGTATATTTATAAATCTATATATTTTTTTTTTCTAAAATATAAAAAAATCAAAATAAATAAAAGAACTTTTATTAACAAATAAATTATTTACAGATCGTATTGCTCTAGTTTCATCAGGAATCCCTGGATGCAGTGCATGTAGACATGCAAATAGTCCAGGATACACAACTGATGGTAAATTAATTATTTAAATTAAAAAAAATAAAATTCTTTATAAATGTTGTTTTCATTCATTTTTATATTTTTCATACTTATAATTTGAAAATTACAACAAGTATAAATTTGTTTGTTTGTTTTTTTTTTTTACAGATCTACAGACTCCAGCACCAATGTATATTGGAGGTACTGAACTTGATGCTGTAAATTTATACACAACACTTTCAGCTGCAAATCCAAATGTTTTTTTTCAACGTGCCCACCCTGGAATGATTTATTAATTTTATCAAACTCTAATCGTAAAAAATATATAGTCATTTTTTAAATTTTATACATCATTTTATTATAAAAAAAAAAAAATGAATAAAAAAAATTTTTTGTGAAATATTGTATTCATGAATATATATATTGTTACATTTTTTTACACTCAAATATTCCCGCGCAATTCACCAAAAAAATGGCGACTGTGGCAATGACTACTAGAGTCCTCACTTAGTTGTTTCTTGAATCTTGATTTAGAACACATACAATAATAATAATAAATATAACAATAGTAAAAAAAAGAAATTTTTATTTTTTTTTAACTGTTTTTAATGTCAAAATCTCAAAACACACACACGTCAAAAAAAAATAATAAGACTTTGGAATTTATAGTTTTGCATTTAAATGTAAAAAAGAGAGTGACATTAAAGAGCATGGATCAAATTGTTAAATGTGAATGGAAAAATAATCAGTATACTCTCTACCAAAACAATAAATATTTATAAAAAAAAAAACAGAGAAAAGAATTGACTATTATAATTTTGACAATGAAACACTTCGTAAGGTCAAAAAAACGTTTAACAAAGTGATGACGTTTATTTTTAAAATTTATTATAAGTTATTAAAATAATTAATGTAAAATTAAAATTAGAAAATCAAGGTCTTTAAAAATGTCGTCTTCAACAAGTCATAAAATGAGGTTAATCTGAGTTTAAATATTTTTTTAATCAAATTAATAACAGTACTCAAATATACTTATATTTATTTATTTATTTTTTATTTAAGGTTGTATTTTGTTACATGGAATGTTGCAACAAAGTATCCTGAACAGGATCCAAATCAAATGCTAGGAATAAATCATAATGATACAAAAAATATGCCAGATTTTTATATTGTTGGGTAATAATGTTTTTTTACTTTTTAATTATCCCTACATACAATAAATTATTAAATAATAAATTTTATATATTTGATTAGATTGCAGGAGGTCAAATCACAACCCCAAAATATTTTAATCGATTTCTTGACAGAGGATCCATGGACAAAAATTTTCAAAGAAACATTAAAAAAATATGATTATGTTAAAATTCGTACACAAAGATTACAGGGTCTTGTTTTAAATGTTTTTTGTGTACGAAAACATTTAGTTCATTTAAGGATGATTGAAGCAAGATACACGAGAACTGGTCTTGGAGGAATGTGGGTAAGAAGATCAACGATAAATTTATTTATTTATTTATTTATACATTTACATGTGTTTGTCTAGACTTTATATTTCCAAATCTGTCGAATTTTTTCTTTTGGTTTTTTATATAAAAATAAATATTTATAGTAATTTGATTTTAGAAAAAACTGTTACTCAGAAATATTAAAAATTTGAAATATGCCTATAACACCCGACTATTACTGTGCATTTACACATGTGATTAAAGATGTTTATTAGAATATTAATTATTTCGTAAAGTGCAAACTTATTTATTTCTAAACTTTAACTATATTATTGACATGAAATTTAAAGCAATTAATAATATAATAATAAGATTTTTTATAGATAATTATTATGGTATGAAATTCAATCAAAACATTAAATTTCAATGTCGTTCAGACTCTTTAAATGTAGTTATTTTCAAATTAATTAATTTGATTGATAGATATTTTTTTACCATTTTTTTTTTTTTTTTTTGCAGGGAAATAAAGGAGCTGTTAGTCTTCGTTTAAATTTATATGGTGTGAGTCTTTGCATCTTAAATACTCATTTAACACCCCATGATCATCTTTTAGCTGACAGAATATCAGATTATAATACTATCCTCAGGGAGCACTCTTTTCAAGTACCTGAAACTCGTCATATCTTGTACCATGAGTAAGTTAAAAATTTTTTAGATAGATTTATTTTAAAAATAGAAAAAAAATATATCTAATTATATATTTTTTTATCAATAGCTATATATTTTGGATTGGTGATTTGAATTTTCGACTAAATGGACAAGACTTATCTGCTGAAATGATTGATGATTTAATTAAAAAAAAAGATCTGAATAAACTTCTTAACAGAGATCAATTAAGATTAGTCATGGAACATGGTGATGCATTTGCTGAACTTATTGAAGGAAAAATTACTTTTCCACCAACTTATAAATTTGAATTTGCATCACAAGATTATGATTTAAAGTAAATTATCATTTATTTGAAAATTAAAATTCATATTACATGATTATTAATAAATATTAAAACATAAATATATAATTTTTAGACGTAGACCATCATGGACTGATAGAATTTTATTTAAAGTTAATGCTGATGTTTATGAAGATACAAAACTTGAAGCAATTCAAAAAAATTATAAAAGTCATCCAAGCTATGTACAATCAGATCACAAACCAGTTACTGCTGAGTTTGAAATAACGGTAAAAAAAAAAAAAGAAACATTTTACATTTTAAAATTTATTAATTATATTAATTTTTGAATTATTTATTTTTTTAGATAAGACCCGATTTTGAAAAACACGATGGTATAATATTTCAAACAATACCAGAATGGTTTATTGATGAACAAAATTCAGCATGCTACAGCTTTTTCAGTAATTTTAAGTCTTCAAATGTTGATTGGATTGGTTTATATCAAGATGGTTTTTCCAGTCTTGATGAATATATTGTTTATGAATATGTTAATCGTACAAATAGAACAAATAATAATGAAACATCTGATCCACGTTTACTTACTGAAAAAATTTACTTCAGTGAAAGTGTCTTAAAATCAGCGGGTATGTATCGATTAATTTACGTTGCTCAACAAGGTGATATTGTATCAATTTTGGGTATTAGTCCACCATTTCCAGGACATCGAAGAATTCAATAGAATAACATATATTTAATTGTAAATTGAAATTTTATGATCAAGTATTAAATGATAAAATTTTTTCAAGGGTTGGTTAAATTATGAACAAATTAATATGGTACCTGTTTAGAATGTTATATTTTACTTAATTGATAATTTATTTTTTTTTATTTTTTTTCATTTTAGAGAAATAATTGTTATCATCAATTTTAGTACATATTTTATCATATGAATATTTTTTAAAGTAATTATATAAAATATTGGATTCTGTGCTACAATGTAATTAAAATAAAAGAAAAGTTACTTTATTAACATTCCTATGGCTATAGTCTAAAAAAAAGTGTGCGGTTAAAAGCTTTATCGATAGTAAATATTAATTTTTTTAATTATATTTTTTTAGTAATTGTTAATTATTTGACAAGCTTATTAGTTTTTATTTTCAATATTGCATAGTTTGAATTTATATCATAAAAAATTTACTATTATAGGAAACATGAAATATTATTAAAAATATTAAATTTTGTATTTAGATAATTATTGTGTGGAGGCCTTTTGGAATTGATATAATAAAAATAAAATTTAATAAATATTGTTTTTTTATTGATACCGACTAAGCAAATATTCGAATTTTGTTTTTTTTTTTTTTTTTTTTTGCACATAAAAGTTCTACGTCTTAAAAGATTATTGTATTTAATCTTAAACGATATACCGATAATCTTTTTAACAAGTGATTATTTATTTCTTATTTATTTCCACGTAAATTATACATACAAAAAAAATATATATTATCGTCAATTTATTTATTAATACTCATTCAAAGTACCACTTATAGCAAAGGTCGTCACTGACTTAATGACTATGACCATGAAATGATTGTTTTTTATTGAAAATTTGCGCAGTTATACACATAATTGCAGATATTTGCAAGACAACCAGTATTTGAGAATCAGACGTTAAAATGTTTAGTTTATAATAGACTTGAATGACAAAAACATCTATAGTTAAATTTTCATATTATTTTGTAATAATGGATATTTCAACGGTACTTTTGAGTATTTTGGTTATTATAATTGTGTATCTTTATTATCAATCTGGGAAAGTAAAGTTTTTTGAAAAACATGGAATTCCACATATTAAACCGTGGCCATTATTGGGAAATATGGGAGCATCATTGTTTCGCAGAACTACAATGGTTCAATACACCCAGGAAGTGTATAATCTAAATAAGGATGCTAAATACGTGGGATTTTATGACTTTAGTAGTCCAACTGTGTTTATACGTGATCTAGAATTGATTAAATCAATTGCTATAAAAAATTTTGATCATTTTGTTAATCATCGTTCGTTTATTGATCCAAAAATAGAACCACTTTTTGGTAATAATCTTTTTTCTTTGCACGATGATAGGTGGCGAGAAATAAGAAACCTTCTTACTCCTGCATTTACATCAAGTAAAATGAAAGGAATGTTTAAATTAATGTCAAAGTGTGCTGAAAATTTTGCTGACTATCTTGTTAAAGATTCAAAAGAAAAACCACTAGAAATAAATTCAAAAGATGCATTTTGTCGTTATACAAATGATGTTATAGCAACGTGTGCATTTGGAATATCAATAAATTCAATGAAAGATAAAAATAATGATTTTTATATACTTGGTAGAGAAGCTACAAATTTCGATGGAATAAAGACTTTAAAATTTTTTTTCGTTCGAAGTTTTCCAATTATTACAAAATTATTTAAAATCAGAATAATCGATAGTAAAGTAGATGAATTTTTTCAAAAAATTGTGGAAGATACAATTCGTACAAGAGATGAGAAGGGGATAACAAGACCAGACATGATTCAACTGATGATGGAAACAAGAGGCAATAAGACAGGACCAACCCTTTCGATAGGAGATATGACATCACAAGCCTTCATCTTTTTTTTTGGGGTTGGTTATTAATTATTATTATAAATAACTTTAAAAGTTATATAGGTATATTTAAAATTGCATTTATTTTTTTAAAAATTAGGGCTTTGATACAACATCAAGTCTCATGTCTTTTGTTGTGCATGAAATCGCTGCTAACCCTGAGATCCAAACGAAACTGCAAAATGAAATTGATGAAATGTTTGAAAAATCGAATGGAGATCCAACATATGAACTTGTAAATAAACTTGCATATCTTGACGCAGTCATTAATGAAACACTCAGATACTATCCCATTGCTGGATTTCTAGACAGAGTTTGTTCAAAAAGTTTTGAATTACCTCCAACATTGCCAGGAAAAAAACCACTGCTTCTCAAGCCTGGTAATTTCGTATGGTTTCCAGTCTATGCAATTCAAAGAGATCCATTATATTTCGATGATCCGGATAAATTTTATCCAGATAGATTTATTGAAGATCCCAAAGGCACTCTTAATTCTCCAGCATATATGCCATTTGGTTTAGGTATTACATGTTAATTATTTTCATTTTAAAATTTACAAAACTAAAAACTTATAGTGTTATTCTTAATTATTCTAAAATCATTTAGGTCCACGAATGTGTATTGGAAATCGATTTGCATTATTGGAGACTAAAGTACTATTGGTACATCTTATTGCTAAATGTCAACTCAAACCAGGTAAAAAAATGATTATGCCACTTGAACTCAGCAAGAGTAGTTTAGCAATGACCCCCAAAGGAGGTTTTTGGTTGGAAGTTCAACCAAGGCATAAATAAAGCATCATAGTAATATTCATAATATTCTATATTATGAAATAAAATTATACGATTAAACAATTTTTAAAATTTTAAATACAAGATATTTTTTTATTTATGAGTATACAATTTAATCAAAAAATATTCCAAACTCATTTTATTTTATTCTTTCAAAATGACATTTATCAAACAATATTATTGAAAATTATTATTAATAAAATAATCTTATATCATTAATTATAAATAATAACTAAAAAATCATTTTTTTTTTTTTACAAATATTTGATGAATATTTGATAATTTGATATTATAATAATAAAAAAAAAAAAAAAAACAACATTGTACATTTGCAAGTTATTATAACAACACAATAATCTCATAATTCAACAAAATATTTGTATAAATATTTACAATTTTAATAATTAAACTTAATAAAAAAAGAGACTTGATATAAAAACTATTCACAGGTATGTAGTATTTTATATATTTTTTTAAAATATTACTTTCAAAATGAATGAATGTATATGTTTTAAATTAACTTATTGTTTTTTTTTTTTTTATGTTTTATATTTTAATTTGGAATAACATGTATATTTAAATTCTATGATATACCTGCGACAAGTTTTTAAATACTTAGGAATATCTTGATCTTTTTGTTTCACGTCTATATTTTTTTTCATCATCAGAATCATAAAATTTTTGTTTACGATCACGTTCTCTTTCTCTATTTTCTCTTTCACGATAATAATTATCTCTTGGTCGTCCATCATTTCTCCTTTTTTCGCTTCGGTATCGATCGTTTCTGATCTTTTCTTTCATTATCATTTCTTTTTCTTTATTATCCGAATGACTACTTATACTTGAATCTCTTCTGCTACTTTTTGATTTTCTAGATTTTTTACGACGTTTTTTATCATCATCAGAACTTGATGATTCATCAGTAGAATCATTACTATTACTACTACTACTACTACTGCTACTGCTTGATGATGAATCACGTTTTTTTGATTTTCTTTTGCGTTTTTTTTTCTTATCATCTTTTTTGTTCTTTTTACGTTTTGCTTCTTTTTTTGCTCTTTTTTTTTCTAATTTTTCAAGTTTTCTGTAATAAAAAAAAATGAACAAATAATTATTAATTTATTTATTTTTCAATAATTTTTAAGACTTTTGGTATCATTAAAACAAAAAAATTATGTTATTAATGGTTTTCTCATTTACGTACTGCCTCGAGTAATTTATGCACAAATAATTATAAATTATAATTCCTAAATAATATTTGTTTATAAATTCAAAGATAAAATGACTTTTTTAATTTAGAAAGTTAAATTATTATAAAAAATATTAAACTTACTTAATGATTCTTTTTTGTTCCTTCTTTGACAATGAATTAAAAAATTCTTCTTCGTTTTGTGGTTCATCATCACAAGATACTAAAAGATCTTCATGTTCTGGTACACGAATATGTTGTTGAGCATTTAATGCTGATCTTTTTAATGCTAAACCATCATCTCTCATTTGTTGTACCAACGTTAATGCATCTGGTGTTTCTTGTTTTTCAATTGATTCACTAGTTGATGTTACAACAGCACTCATTGCTTGACTATACAATGGACATTCTTTATCAGTATTAATATGGCCCCATTTATGACATTTAATACATCTAACATTTCTAACTTGTATACCAAATGGTTGATCACGTATTTCATTATCACCCTTGCAATAGCTTTCACGTGGTGCATTGTATTTACGTTGCCATTCAAATTTATATTCTGGTTCATTATCTTCTCTTTCACGTTCTTTTTTAGCACCTGGTGGTGGTTCATACATGAAATTAACACTTAATTTATCCTTACTATCTTTACTCAGCATTGCCCTGAAGAGAAAAATTTAAAATATTATTATTATTATCATTTGAATAATTTATTAGCGCCTATATTTTTTTTTTTTTACAATAATAACTAACTTGTTGTTGTGGAGATCTTGTTCTTTTTCATATTGAAGTCTTAATTCTTCTTGTTTTTTTTTGTAAACATCAGCTTGTCTTTCTGCCATCCATACCTGTGGAAAAAAATAAAAATGAAAATCTAGATATTACTAAACAAAAAACAAATTTTCATGTCCAAAAAAAGTATTTGGTAAATATTACTAACTCTTTTTAAGTTGTCTCTTGATGCAGGATGAAAAAACTTTTTACACATATAATTATTAAAACCTTTTCCCATTTTTAATAATTTTTTTTATCAATAATTTGCAATAATTTTAATTTTTTTTTTTTCGATTAAGTATATTAATTTATAAAAAAAATTTTACACAAAAAAAAAAAAAAAAAAAAAACACCCAAACCTCAAAAATGTCGACACCAAACTGATTTTTTTTTTTCTTTTTTTTTTTTTTTATTTTTTTCTCTCTTTTGACTTTTTTTTCAACTTGAATCATCATGGTAATTGAAAAAAAAAAAATATTAAATAAAATTTATAAATTAAGAAAAAAAAATGTTAAATTATATTTAAATTTTTTAAAAATATTTATCAAGTATATAGTAATTTTTAATCGATAATAAATTTATAAAATAATAAAAATTATTTAAAAAAAAGACTCAATTTGACTAGGAAAAAAAATAAAATGGTGCGTGTAAAAACTGGTAAATATATATACAAAAAAAAAAACACATCCTTGGCTAACCTAACCTTAATCCTATTTTTGTTTATGTGTAGGTGTGACTTTCGACTGGGTGTTTTTTTTTTTTTCCTAAATGACAATCAGCTGATTGACCATTGCTGACATTTGTCAAATGGAATGAATGGAATAACAACTGCAGTGTTGTTGTTTGTTATTGTTTTTTTTTTCATTATTAGTGATCTAAAAAAAATACAAAAACTAATTGACTTAAGTTCAATATTAAATTTCAGATACTTTGAATAATAAAAAACTTTCAACATAATGAAAATAAATGAAAAAAATATGGTAGCATTCGCAACATCAACAACTCCAGTTGATCGTGAAGGTTGGTTGAATAAACGTGGTGAAGTTAATCGTGGATATCAAAGACGATGGTTTGTTTTAAAAGGAAATATATTCTTTTATTTTGATCGACGTGGTGATAAAGAGCCAGTTGGTATGATTGTTCTTGAAGGTTGTACAATTGAACTGGCTGAAGAGGAACAACAATTTGCTTTTAAAATTGTATTTCATGGACCAAATAATAGAAGTTACGCACTAGGTGCTGAATCACAGGTTTGTCAATAAATTAAATTAATTTAATGAAAATTAATATTTTTTATTAATATCAAATTAATCTTTACGTAGTAAAATAAATACAAGTTAAATATTTTTATAAAAACAATTTTTTTTATTAAAGGAATCAATGGAGCAATGGATGAAAGCATTGGCATGTGCAAGCTATGATTATATGAAATTAATGGTTTCTGAATTACAAAGACAACTTGATGTTGCTGAAGAAGAAAGTACTCAAGTAGATGAAACTGTTGAAATAAGTGATTTACCAAAAGCACCACCACGTACACGTCATAATCCATTTAATCGACCATCTATATTAAATCAATCAGCACCTGGAAGACCTGAAAATATACCTAGAACACGTATTACATTTAAGGAACTTCATGCATTATATGGAAGACCTATTCTTGTTGATATAAATGAATGGAAACATGCTAAAAAAAATTCTGAAGCACCACTTATAACATTTTAAATATTATTAATAGACATTGTAAAAATTATTTTAATTTCGTATTTATTCATGATTTATTTATCATATTATATTTATGATAAAAAGTGAAAATTCATTATGTACATATATTCAACAAAAAAAAAAAAGTATAATAAATTATTTTCAATTTAAAATTTTTTAAAATAAAAATTTAATATACAATTCAATGATAAAAACCTGAGAAAATTCTCAAAATGACTGTTGAATTAAAAAAAAAAAATTATTTATTTATTAAATTTAAAAAACCTTTTTTCTTAGAATCACCAGGTAAATGTCTTGCACCAAGTAAAAGTCTTGCTTTATCTTCTTCTTGAGGTTTTGTTTCTTCTTGTGGACCTCTTGGTTTAATTTGTAATTTTTGTTTAATAGCTTGACTTAATATAACTCGTCTTGAATCACTTTTCATAGCAAGTAATAAATCTAACCATGTCCATGTTACATTGTGATACTCTAATGTTGGTATAACTAATGGAAAATCTCTAACATCTTGTAAATTTTTTTCTTTATTACCTTTGTATGATACTCTAACTGGTACTTCTGGTATTTTAATATAAATAAATAATTTATTTTTATCAGCTCTTTCTTTCATTTTTTCAACATCATCACGTCTTTCAATTGGTACATAAAATGACGAATCACGTTGTGGTGGTGGTGGTTCTTCAATACCATCGGGATCTCTTTCAGGAAAACAAAATTTTAACATTGTATTAAAAAATTTTTTAGTCAAACCAATTGTTAATGGTACAACATTAATTTCAAAATGCTCTTTAACAGATATACCAGCAACTGGTGCTTTTTCACGACAAAAAACACGTAATGCTCTTTGTCTATCAACAGGCATATTACTTTGTAATTCAGTTGGTGTTAATACTTCAGTATAAATTTGATTTGGTAATAAATTCATCATTCTAACATAGCCAAGTTCTAATAAATGTTCAACAGAATCATCTGTTTTACTTGTTTTAGTATATAAAAAATTTGTTAATACTAAATCAGCAATACCGAGTTGTCCATCAGCTTCAGTTAAACGCCATTGTGCATGTTTAAAACATATTTCAGCAGCTCTTGCAACTGATGCTTGTCTATCTTTTAATGTTGTTGATGCTTTTGTTGTTGGTGCTGTTGTTTCTTTATAACAATTAAGCATAACATCAAGTTCTTCACTTTTAGCATTTAATAATTCTTTACATTCAAATACACGTGTTTCAAGTTCAGCTAATAATAATTCATTACTTATATCTTCAATTATTGCTTTTTCAACAAGATAAGTTTCACGTTCTAATCTACGTAATTTTGCAACTAAACCTCTAACAGTATTTTGTAATTGTTGTATTGGTTTTTTTTGATCATCAACTGAATGTAATTGTAATTGAAATCTCATTCTTTGTAATCTTTCATTAGCTTCTTTTCTTCTTGGTTCAACATATAATAATAAATTATTAACAACATCAAGTAACATTGCATATTGTAATGAATTTGTACAAACATCAAGATCATAATGCATTAATGTAAATGCATCAGCAGCTGATAAATCTTTTCTTTCCCATGGATCAACTTCTTCTAGTGGTGGTGGTGGTACTTTATCAATTTCAATTGAATCAATTGTTTGTCCATAACCAACATAAAAAAATTCACATTTACAACGTGATACTATTCTTTGTAATTGATGTTGTAAATCACCACCACCACCAACTGTTTGACTAACAACACCACCAACTGACTGTCCAGAACCAACTAATGTTGGTACATCTGGTAATTCAGCAATTACTTTTGAATCTTTTTCTTGTATATTATCTAAGCTTAACCACATAATATTATTATCATCAATATTATCATCAATATTTGCTGATACTGTTGCATAATATTGCATACATTCAAGTGAACCAACCCATGTTGTTTTTGATACAAGTGTTCTTTGTTCACGCCATACTGGACAATGTACACGTTGAAATATTTCAGCTTTTGCTGCTGATAATATAACATATCCTTTTGTTTCAATACCTTTTAATAATACTTGTGAATTAACTAGTGCAATATGCCAATTTGTATGTAATAAATCATCTTGATTACATGCAGCAAGACCACGTAATTGTTGACCGCGTGTTTGAACTGATAAATCATCACTAAATACAACTGGTTTATTTGGTGCTTCAGCAATAAGTCGTTGTAACATTTCAGCACCCTCTGATTGATATATTTTACTTAATGGTGTTGTTTTTATTGGTTTTGTCGATGATGATATTTCTGGACTTTTTGATGTATCTTCGTTATCATTATTGTTATTATTTGTTGTTGTTGTTGTTGCTACTGTTGTTGTTGTTGTTGTTGTTGTTGTTAATGTTGTACTTGTTATTGTTGTCGTTATTGCTGATGCTGCTGCTGCTGGTGTTGACGGTGGTGATGTTGTTGCCGCTGGTGCTGTTGTTGGCTCTGCTGTTGTAGTTGTTGATGATGCTGTTGATGTTGCCGCTGCTGCTACAACTGCAACTGCAACTGATGATGAAGATGAGGATGACGAGGATGATGGTGTTGATGTTGTTGATGATGTTTCAACTGGTAATTTTGTTTTACCAATTAATGCATTTTGTAAATCCATTGATCTTCTTAATTTTTGTTGTTGATTTGTATTTTCTACTTTATCAGATAAATGGAAACCTTTTAATGCTGCTGTTGATAAATTTTTTTTTAATTGTTGTGTTTTTATAAATGAATCAAATAATGCAAATGCAACATCACGATTTGTTTTAGTCCAAGCACCTTTTAAATCATGTACGACAAGTCGATGTATTGGTGTATCAACTTGTGTACCAATTATTAATGCATCTCTACCATAACTAACTCTTGCAACAGATAAACAATAACATTTTTCAACTGGTTGTCTCATTAATGATGTTGATTGTTCATTATCTTGTAATGCTGATTTTAACCATATTTCAGCATCATTTAATTCACAATTCATATATATTATTGACCATGCTGCACGATGACGATGTATTAAACCATCTTTTATTGGATTTAATGATAAATGATGTTCAGATGAGCATGCAACACGTCCACAAGTTATTTCAAAACCACGTTGCATTGCAAATGACATCCAATAACTAACATGAAATTTATGAAATGCCAATGTTAATCTAACATTTTTATAATGTCTACTTAATTGTTTTTTTCTTGGTCTAATATTATTAAATAAGCTTCCTTTTCTTGTTGGTCTTGTTGCACCAGATAATATAAATTTTAAATTTTCAAACCATCTTAATGTACTACCAAATAATGTTGCTGTTGGTGCTTGACATGAATTAATTGGTGAACCATTTGGTTTTGTTTCAAGTGATAAACTAATACTAATGTTTTGTGAACGAAATGCACGAAATGAATCATGTTCTTGATTACTTGAATATTCTGGTAATCTATCTGGTGCACATGGTATTGCTGTATGATGATCACGTAGATCACCAAGACATATCCAGTTTAATTTCATTGTTAATCTAACATTTGGTAAATGTAATAATCTACAATCATCATATTTACTTGCAGTACGTACATAAATATCTAAATCACCTTTTATTATTATTTTACCAAATGTCCAATCAAGTTCAAGACCACTCCATGTTAATTCCATTTCTTCAGTTGTATTATATGGATCTAATGATGCATGTAATAATACTGTTAATTGTTTAACACATAATGTTAATCTACCATGTAATGATAATCTCATTTTATCCCAAAATGGTAATGGTGGACTTGGATCACGGCTTGGATGTAATATTTTTTCAAATGATAAATTACATTGTGCAATAACTGGTTCCCAACATGGTCCAAATGCATAACGATATTTATCAATATCAAAATTAAGATCATGATAATATTTTAAACTAGTCATACCACGTTCAACAATAATATCTGGCCATGGTTCACCAACTTTTATAATAACAGTACGACGTGCACGCATTGGTGCTAATAATTCAGCACCACCAAGTCTACCCCATATTGATAAACCTTCAACAAGTAATAATGGCTGAGGAAAATCACGTAATTGTAATTTCCATTCACTTATTTTCATTGATATACCACGTACCCATAATATACTAAAATCAATACTATCATCATCTGGCCATAATGATTCACTATCAATTTTTTGTATTGCTGATTTAGCATTTTTATAACCACTTATTGTTGGATCAGCAACAGCTATTATTTCAATATCTTGCATTATCCAAGCAAATAAACGTGTACGTGCACCAGGTCGTTGCATTTGACGCCATCTTTTAACATATGTTTCAGCATTTTTTTTATTTAAACTAGCATATAATTCTTCAACTTTACCCTGTGGTAATAATAAATGTGTACGACATAATTTTTCAACTTTTGCATTTAACATTGATTGACGTTTTAAACTTTCTTTATATTCATCTTCAAGTAATTGATAAATATCACGTAATTTTACTTCAAATGGATCATCACTAACTTCAAATATCCATTCACGTATTTTAATAACAAGATCACAATATAATTTTTCATTGTTTTTATTACGTGATGATGATGATGATGATGATGATGAATGAATTTCTTTTAACCATTTACGTATACTTAATAATTTATTTTGTATTGCCTCAGCGAAATTATGATCATATGGAAAACATGCTTTAGCAATATCAATATTTAATTGCCAAGTTTCATTCCAATCAAGTATAAAATCATCATTATTTTTACGTTCTAATCTAACATCATCAGAATCATCTAATTTTTTAAATTCAAAATCTTCAATTGATATTATATCATCTTTATTCAATGTACAACGTAAATAATCTAATTTCCACTTATCATTTGATAAATAAACTTCATCTGATGATAATTGTAAAATATTTTTTTGATAATCAATATCAATTTCAATTATTATTGTTATACCACTTGTTGCTAATATATCAATATGACGTTTTACATAATTATTATCATTTCTGTTTTTATTAATTTTTTGTAATTTTAATATATTACGAAAATTTAATGATTCATTCCATAATTTAATAATACGTAGATGTAAATTTGGTGACCATATAAGATTACTACAATCAATACTTACATTAATACTATTATTTTTAATTGATATTTTTAATTTTCTTATTTTTAAAAATGGATCTTTTATTAAATTTGAATGTTCACAAATTATTGGCTCATTTTTATTAAGTGTTATTGCACAAATACCTTCACCAACACCAATAAATCTATTTTCAATATTTTCCATATTTGCTAAATCAATACGTAACATTATTGCCATATTATTATTTGCAATTAAAAATATATTACATTTTGATATTTTTAAATTTAATTGATTATATTTTAATTTAATATTTTTATTATTATTTAATTTATTATTTATTATTATATTATTTTTTGTTAATATATTCCAATAATTATCATAATAATTTAATGATTTTTCAATAAAATTTGCAACATCAAGATTCCATTCTATGTGTAATGAATCCATTACAATACCAATTGCATTTGGATGTGTTGTTGCAACAAGTACACCAATTGATATTGGATCACCCCATTGATGTGATGTTTGTGATATAATACTGTCAGTACCATTTAATTTACATTGCAATGATTTAATTGTTAATTCTGTTATCCATTCATCATTAATATTTGGACGATTAAATAATATTTTTATATTTAAAATACCACAAGATGCTTCTTGTACATTTGGTAAACGTACAATTAATAAAAAATCATGGAAATCAGTTGTTGTTTTAATTTCTTTAATCCATGGTATATTAAAATTTTTTGTTTTTCTATTAATTACACTTGTATTATTATCGTCATCATCATCATGATCGTCATTTAATTTTTTTGTTAATAATATTGATTCCCAGTCATAATGATCATATGTCATATAAAAACTATTAAATTTACTTTTTATTTTTATTATTTTATCTTTTATTCCTGAATCAATTATCAATGAATCAAGTGATAAAACTGGCATTTTTCCTGATAATAATAAACCTTCTAATTTTAATGTTAAATTAATTTGTAATTCTGTTGGATGCAATTTTGCATTTATTTGTAAATTTTTCATTGATCCATTTAGACTACTTATTAAGTTATTTTCATGACTAACTATTACTGACGAATTGTCAATTTTTATTAATAAATTCTGTAAAAAATAAAATTTTTTATAATATTTAATTGCTATTTTTTGTTAGTTTATGATAAATGATTTGGTAATTTTTCAACTATTAGTATTGGACAAATAGTTTTACTAACGTACCTTTGGTAAAATTGGTTCAAATCTTGCCAAAATATCTTCAGGATATTCATCAGATGTTAATAACGATGGTTTTTTTGATGACAGTGATTTTCTATCTCTAATAAATTGGATTAATCCCGGCTCACCAAAGCTTTCTGTTTGTGTTATGCCGATAAATAATTTCTACAAATATGACAATTTTTTTTATTTAATATTCAATTTTTGCAGGATATAATTATTATCATTTCACTAAACTAACAGCACAAAAAATATCCAATACAATGTGAACAAAAAAAATTAAAAAATTGAAAAAACCAAATATAAATAACATAAGTTTTTTTATTATTGATTTTTTCATTTGTCGAACAATTAATATGAATATTAAATTTTTGTTTTACCTCAAATGTTAATTCTCCATGTGCTCTTAGTGTTGCTTCAATTGTACCAGCAAAACTAATTTGTGATAAACAAGTATCTGAAGCATGACGATGAAGTTTCATGATACCTCCAGTTACTGTAATAGATGTTAAAAGTGTTCTTGCTCCATGAACAACACTACCATCAAAATTTAAACTTTTAGCAGTGCCATTAATTACCCAACCATTACCAAGTGCTCGAAGATTTAAATTATCAATATGAACTGCCATAAACTACAAAATAAAAAAACTAAAAAGTTTTAAAATATCCATTTAAAAATATAGGTATAACTTTTTTTTTTTTAAAATACAATATTTTCATACCTGAACAAATGTTATTATGATTGATGGTATTTTAGTATTTCTAAAATCAAGTGGAAATTTATCAGTCAAAGAATTAATGTCATCAACATCAGGATCAGTTGTTCGATCTTTGTTAACTCTAACATCTTTCATGACAACAGCAAGTAGTTTAACAACATCACTACTAAATAAACTACTTCTTACAGTTATTTCATCAATTTGTATAGTAAAACCATTTTTAGAAACAATGACATCATGTAGGATCAAGTATGGAAAAGAAATAAATCCAACACGTAGATGAATTTTGTATCTTCTTTTTACCACCCATGATATAGCTTTTGGTAATACCCTAAAATAAAAAAATATACATTATCAATATTATAATTTTATTTTTATAAAATAAATATTTATTTATTACATACTTACCAAGTAAAAATAATATAAGCTAATAGAATAATGATGAAGATAAATAATAGAGGAGTCATACTCCAATTTCATATTCTAACCTAAAAAAAACAAATAAATAAATTGTTATTATTTAATTGACACTTAAATTTTTTTCTTTTATAAAACACTATTAAAATTATTTTTGTAATTACTTTGGAGTTAATAATTAATTTTATCAATCTAAATTTTTACTCTGTATATATTTTGAGTAAAATAGAGAGAGAGAGAGAGAGAGAGAGAAAGCGTAGACAGTTTCCATATGTACAGACCAGTAAATACAGACTGAAGTTTTAAAAAAATAAAAATAATGTACCTATAATAATAATAATAATAATAATAGAGTGTCGATGGTCAGTTGCCAAAATAGAATAAAAAACACTTTGTGTAAATTAAATATTTTTAATTAGACATTTAAAGTTTAATACAAAATGGTATCTGAGGATAAAAACAAAGTAGATGAGTCAGTTGATCAAAATAAGGAGGAAAAAAGTGATGACAAAACTAATAATTTAAAAAATAGAGATTCAGAATGGATGGTAAAAATTATAACCTTAAACTTTATTTGTTTTGTTTTTTTTTTATTAATTTTAATTAAATGTTTAATATTGTTGAATTATTTAATAATTTTTTTATTATTATTTTATTGTAGCTACGTTCCTGTCATGTTTATAATGATGAGTATAATGATTGTACATCATTTAGAGGAAGATTTCAACAAAACTTTGTGTATGGAGAAAAATTAGATTGTTCACAATGGAAAACTGATTATAATAACTGTAAAAAATGGAAAAAAACAGATGATGATGATGCTTACGTAAGATAAATTTTTTTATAATTGTGCGATTTATCTACCTTTGCAATTTATCTGTATATAATTTGATAAATTTTATGAATATTTTTATAAATTTTAAAAATTACTCATCATAAATTTATTAAGCAAAAAAAAAAAAAAAAATCTAATAAGTTAAAAGTTTTGAATGAAAAGTTTATAATTTTTATTGAATTTATATAATAATCTATTTTACAATGATGAATGATTCTGTTTCACTTGTTAAATGAAAAAAAAAAAAAATGAAAAAAGTTTTTTTTCCATCTAAATTTATTGTAATAAATTTTGTATGATAAGTTTTTTGTTTACTCTTTTTATTTTAGAATGAATTAGTAGCTAGTGAAAAGAAAAGACGTTTGGAACGTTTAAGGCCTCATTATCAAAATAATGTTTGGGAAAAACGTGAAGAACCACCAGAAGATTGGAATGCACCTTTACCAGATTGGCTTGCTCAACGAAACAACAATACATTTTTAGCACTAAAACAAGAAGACATTGTCAAAAATAGAGAAACTTCTGATATTTTAATGCCTGGTTGTGTTATTTTATAATAATAAAATAAAACAAATAAAAATATGATTAAATATTGAAAAAACGTGTAAAAAATAAAAAAAAAAAATTCATCAAATTAAATAATTAAAAAATTATTATTTTTATTATTATTTTTATTTTTTTTCAAGTGATTAAACAAGTGACACAAAGTTACATTCAGTCTGGTGTTATTTTTTTTTACATTCTACTTAGTCTTTATTTTATATTATTTTTATAACTAAAAACAAATTTTGTTTTTTTCTAGGACTGATTATGGGACACATCTGAGTAAACTGTATCAGAATCTTGGTGTTTGATTTGGATCAAGATAAAGAAAAAATATGAGCACCATTCTGTCTATTTGTTTATCAATATTATTATTATTTTTTTTTTTATACGAATTTCGTTGGTTGATTCTTAAAAAGACGTGAAAAAAAAAGAAAAAGTTACTTCGTTTACTCTTAATATGGTCCTCAAACATTGATTTACTATCATATGTATTTTATTTTTAATATTTTTATTTTTCATTTTGGCTCAACTAGTAGAGGTAATATGATATTATTGATCATTTATTGTTTCATTTCTCGTTGACGTACATGCATATACAAATTCAAATGGATAATAATAATAATAATATAAATATAAAAACATTATTTATCGTCTATCTAAAAAAATGTATCTACAACTTTTTTATTTTTTTAAATTCCAATCACAAGTTTCTTATTTAAAACAATATAATGAAAAAAAAAAACAATTATCTGACAAAAAATTGGATATAACGTTGTGCAAGGTCTTAGTTAATTAATAATAATTATTATAAAAAAAAAAAATTAACTGGATATAACAATAAAAATATATCTCTAACAAATCCAACAAATTCACTTTTCTTTCCTTCTTTTTTTTTGTTTTTTTTTTTTTTTCGTTTTCTTTTTTCCTTGTTACTAAAACTTAAAAATTAGTAAAAATCAAATTTGTAATAATATTATAAATATTGTAACATAGTTTCTTTTTTTAAACAATAATTAATTTTTTTAATTAAAAAAAAAAAACAATAAAAAATAAAAATTGTCACAGCAATATATTGCACATAAAATTATATTAAAAATTTTGTCTTTATTTTAATTATAATTTAGTTGTCAGGATGCCAACGTTGTTCTATGCCAGGATGGTTTATGTTGTCCTTTTTCTTGATTAATATTTGGACAAATTAAAGTTGTATTTTTTTTATCAATTGATACATTTGATGATAATAATATGTTATCTTTAGTATTATTATTATTATTAATATTATTATTTGTATTTTTATTTTTATTTTTATAATCATCAAATAATGGATGCCATAATTTTGTGTTTGATGATGATACTTGTGTATCATTTTTAAAATAATTTTTATTTTGATTATTATTATTATATGTATGTGGTGAATTAATATTATCAAAATTTTCATTTTTAATATTTAAATTATTATCATTATCTCGAATTTCATAATTATTAAAATCTTTTTTAATAATTTTTTTATTAAATATTATAAAAAATTGTTCATCAAGAATTTTTTGTAAATGTGATAATGTTATAACAAGTAAGTCTGGATCAGTTAATAGTTCTGGTTTATTAAGAGCATCAGGAAGTCTTAATTCTGGTCTTGATATTAATAATCTTGGTATTTCAATTGATGGAAATGCAACTAATGATGGTAATTTATATCTTGGTACTAGTAATGGATCGGGTATTACATAATTTGAATTATTAATTAATTCTCTTAATTGCATTGCTGGATGTTCCATTTCAGGACCACGAAAAACACCTGATTTAATATCAATCAAACCTGGTGCTGAGCGTTTTTTACGTTTTACTGTTTGTGATGATAGCGGTGACATTGATGATGATGGTGAATTTTTTAATTTTAATGCATCATCTGAGCATGTTACTGTGCATGGTGGACTTGGTAATAGTCTATCCAAATTTTTACATTTAACATGTTTTATTGTTTGATCATTAACATCATCATCATCATCATTATTTTTATCATCAGTATATACAAAATTTTGATTATCAATTGGTCTTAAGCCCGGAATATCATTTTTTATAAAACTATCATTATCATCATTATTATCATTAATATCATCTTCAATTGTTATTTCTTCTTTAATCACAACATTTGATTTTTCATTTATAAAATTATTCACATTATCATTTTTGATTATATTATCATCATTCATATCATCAAAATCACGATCCTCATATTCAAAAACTGTGGCACAATCGTCATCTAATAATTCATCATTAAAATCTTTATCATCGATATCATCATCTTCATCAATATCATCATCTTCATTATCAATTTTTTTTTTATCATTTATATCGATAATTAAATTTGTATTTATTTTGTCATTTACTATTTTTTTTTCTTCTTCTTTTTCTTCAGTCATTTCAATGTCATCATTAAATTTACTAACTTCAATATCAAATTTATTTTTCCAATGAAGAGGAGAATATTTAAGAGGTTCAAGCATAACTCTTGGTTGAAGTAATCTATTTTTCTTGACTTTATTGATATCAATTAGTCTAAAACCTTTTTGTCTTTTAACATGTACATCTTCATCTTCATCATCATTATCATCAATGTCATCGTCATAATCATCGTGATTTTCATTGTCATCAACAGCATCATCATTTCCTATAATATTATTATTATTATTATTATTATTATTATTATTATTATTATTATTATTATTATGGAAATTATTAAATTTAAATATGTCTGATATTGTATTATTTTTAGATATACCATTTTGTATTTTTGTCAATCCATTTTTTCCAATAAATGATGATTCATTTGCTATCGTCATTATCGATTTTATTTTATTTGATGAACAAGATGATGATGATGATGATGAATTTGATGAGCAAGATGATGATGATGATGATGATAATGATAGTGATGAAGTCGATAATGATGATGATGATAAATTATTAATAGTTGATGTTGAATAATTATCATTTGATTCACGACAGCATGCACTGTCGTAACCATTTGATAATGTTCTTGGTATTGAACGCCATCCATGAGCTGTTTTAGTTAATTTAATTCTATTTCTTTTATCATAATCCTCACATCGTACCTCAATAATTTTTTGTTCTTTTTGCAATGTCCAAAGAAATATTGGATTAACTTTTGGTCGTTTTTCAATTTTATTGGTATCAATAATATCACCATTACTATTACCACTACCACCACCACCACCACCACCACCACCACCATCATCATCATCATTATTATTTTTCCACTGTTTTATCATTCGTTTATTTAAATGTTCATTTTCTTCTTCTTCTAATGGTGTTTGACTTTCTTCAGATGTTATAGAATATTTTGAATTATATATTTCTTTCCAAATTCTTCGTTGATTACGTCGTTGACGATGTATTTTTCTTCTATCTGTATGATGATTATGATGATTATGATGATGATGATGGTGATGATGATGATGATGATGATGGTGATGACGTGAATGACGTTGCATCACAACATCAATATTTAGTTGATTAGTTTTTTCTTTTTTTCGTTTCATTCGTTATTTAAATAATTTTTCATTAAATAAAATTTTAATTTTTTTCATCATTATATTATTAAATATATTATTATATTTTTCATAATATTAATTAATATAATAATATAATAATTTATCAATGATAGTTGTATTTAGTTTATATATATGATGTATACATATAATACTCGTTATGAGAAAAGCCTGCTCAATCGATCCCAAACCACCGAGACACTTTGCATCATATGTGACCTAGCACACAGCCAGAAATACCTAACTAACACTCACACATAACACCAATCAAATTCCGACATTTTTCATTTGAAAAATTATTCTTCACATATATAACTTAATAATATGCATTCCATTGAATTTAAATTATTTATTTTGTTTTTATTTTTTTTTTTTTTTTTTTTTTAGTTTTACTTTATATAAATTAACAATTTTTATTATTTTTTTATAATATAATTATTATAAATTAAATAAAAAAAGAAAATATATTTGTGAAAAGTTAATTAGTATTCTCTTTTACATTGTTTTATTTAATGAATTTATATTATGAGTATATTCCAGCAAGTTTAGGCGAGTACTGATCTGTATAGTGGCCGGCGTGCGCATTCCCATTTCTTTCCACCGCCTACACTCACCCACTCACCCACCACCCTCTTCGAAAAGCAAATATCTTGGACGACAACACAAATGAAATGATTGTAACTCTTCTACGCCGTCGCGGTAAAGATGAGTACATATATCGTGTGTGTTACGCTATGTACACTGCTATTATTCGTGGGCGTGCGCACCAGAGACAATATTCTATATATTGCTTTTAATATAAAAACCTATATATATTTTTATGATTTAAAATTATTCAAATATAACAGAGGCTCTCAATCAATAGCGCCAATAAATCAAAAGTGGATCAGGCTGCTTCTGTTTATAGAAGGTGTTATAAGGTTTACCTGATACTATATATTATCCTGAACCGGAAAAATTGAAAAAAAAAAAATTTTCAAAACTGAAAAAATAAATATTTTTGTTGTCAGAGGTCAGATTACATATCAGAAATTGTCTTTGATTATAAAATATGTATAATGTTATATATATAAATTAGTATCTTAGAAAAATTCTTTTTTTTTTTGTGATAGATTAAATATTCTGGCAGAGATGTTCGTTCATCCGCACTTTCATATAAAGTGAAAATATTATCAACTTAAATTTATCTAAAAAACTTGGAATATAAATAAAATTATACTACAACATAATTTCGATACAAATTTATTTAACTTGTGTCCAATGAGAACACGAAAAATTTGATTCTCTCTTATTTTAGAATTTAATTATTACTTACATTATTTAAAAAAAATATATATATTTAAATTTGATAATAATTTGATGTACAATTTTAACGATATTATAAGACAATATATTGTAATGTTAAATTTTATAATTTAAACGTTTAATTTACATTTAAAACAAATTGTAGTCAGAGTAGTCACTATACGCAATTTTGATAACGAAGTAAACAGTATAAAAAAGAATAAAACTGGATGTCAGCTGCAGTTACTCATATATATTATTTAAATGCATGTATACTGAGTAGAATCGTACCAACGTTATATGAATATTTTAGTGATATCAAAAAAAAAATAAAAATATACGTGACAATGTACGTCAAACGAAGAAAACGATGTATAGATGAAATGACATCAGAGAAAAAAAAAATGAGAACTATACAATAAAATTACAGGAAATTGAAAAAGATAAGCATTATCAAATTGATAAATAAATAATGTTCGTTGGCTATAAATTTGTATTTTTTTTTTTTTGAAAACGTTACTATTAGTGGATCTATATATATGTATAAACCTGTATCGATATGTATAAATCTAATGACTAGATTACTATATATAATTGCTGATCATTTTCAATGTTAAATATTCGTTATTGTTTTTTAATTTCAACTGATGAAATTTATCACTTGAACAAGTTCAGATTTTATAATTTTAGAAAAAATATTTGAAATTTCTGCGAATATTTTTTTTTTTATTAAAAAAAACTCTTAAAATATAATTTTTTTCGAAAATATAAGCATATGACGAGAAACTGGTATTTATAGAAACTTCACTACGATTTTCTATATTGTACAAGAAAATATTCCGGAGAAATTTGGAGAAATAATCATACTAATAAGATTATCACACACAAAATTTTCCATTCCAACAAATCTTAAATAGAGGTAAAACTGAATATTTTCATACAATGAAAATAAAAAGTTTCAATTTATATAAGATGAAGCTATATAATTATTTTTTTAAAAGAAAAATTAACTTGTAACATACATTGAAAAAAACAAAACTATAATGACATCACAGTAATCCAATTGTAAATACAAATTACCCTGTAAAGCATGTCTGTAAGGCCATGTGATTGAATTTGATGATACATACTTTTAATATCGTTTATACATTATTTTTTATTATAACGATTAAATTGATCTTGTAAATTTTTTGGAAATATTTATTTTTAGTTGATTCATTTGATGACTGTTTTTGTTAAAAAATAGCTTCAAATATTTATAAATACACATATATATATTTTTTTTCTTAATTTGAAAGAATGATAAAATGATTTATTTTGATATTTACAAATTTAAATGTATTAACTAGAAATATATGTAAATTTTTTATAAGATTAATTGCACACAGTAAGTGGTCTTATCTTTTTCATGTATTTTAAGTTATAATATATATAAAAAAAAGACATGTTTTTTTTTATTTTTTTTTCTTGTTAAGATGACGTTTTCATTAAGATATTTCGGAAGTATATGTTGATTTGTAAAAATATATATCTTATCCTCAATGCGTATTTTTTTTTTTTAATCTTATAATCTTGAGGTTTTTTTTTTTTATTTCTCATTCGAACGATGAAATAATGTGGTATTTATCACTATTATGATTGTTGTAAAATCAGCTTCCCTCCCTCTGGTTTTCCCCACTTTTAATTTTTTATGTATAATCTTGAGAATAAGCGTGGTTTCGGCATTATTCATCAACAGTAGACGTCGAGCAACTTACCTATACGTTAGTGAAAAAAAAATAAATAAATGAATAACACCGAACTAAATTAATATTATTTTGAGTTAATGATAATTATAATCTGTGATACAATTAATACAATTATATAATGATATTTAAAAAAAAAAAAATGATTATTCAAAGGACAAAAATGTTTACGTTTAAATTAAATAGTTTTTATTTACTTTTTATTATTTTCATTTTAAAAATTCATACTAATATTGCAAGTGAAAATGGGCATAATTCACCAGAAATTTTACCAATATTTCTTGTAAGTTTATAATTTTTTTTTTATAACAAAAATAAAAAAGAAGAAAAAAATAAACCATTAATTAATACAATATTTTAATGTTAGGTCATTTTTTTTTTATTTTTCCATTACCTGATTATTTTAACTTTATCAAATTGATATTTATATAATTATAGGTAATTAAAAAATATAAAATACAATGTATAATTATGCAGAATTAAAAATAATAGATTTTTTTTTCTTTGAAATTTTTATTATTATTAATATTTAAATGATTATTTACTTTGGAAAACTTCAAATATATTACTTAAAATATTGAAAAAAAAAAAAAAAATTTCAAGTTATAAATAAATACTTACTTAAAATTGTTTTTTATAAATCATTTTTTTTTTTTTTTTTCTTTTAAGTTTAAATATGGTAAGGTGTATTGAGAATAAAAGTGACTCTATTTAGTAATGATCGTTAAAAGTGCATGTGAAATATAACTTCGTGTTTCATAGCAAAATGTAAAACACGATTTCTCCTTGGTATATATATATACGTTTGATTATATTTTTAGCTTTACCGTATTGACCGTGTTCCTTAACATAAATTTTTTATTTATTTTATTTATTTATTTTTTGAGTCTATTACTAGATAAGGTAAGCAATGATGAATCAAAAATTATATACTGATCAACTGTTGATTTTTCAATAATGATTTCATTTTTTTCTTGAATAAATATATATTTCTTAATGAGATAACAAAAGTCTTATGTAATTAATCATAATAAATTGATTACTAAAAGTAGATTAAAATGATTAAATAAATTTTTTTTTTTTTACAGAATAATTCAAATATTGATAATCAAAAATTGGAAAATCTTCCAAAAGTTGGTAAATGCTGTTTAATTGGTCAAGGTTTATTTCGTGATAATAATGGTGTTGTTAAATGTGACAATTTAAATTCGATGAATTATTCAAATGTTTTATTTACACCAGTATTTAGTAATTTTAATAAAAGTGGTCTACTTGTGCCTGGTAAAATAATGAAACGTTTTATTACATTTATTGGTAATCCTTGTCAATACAAAAGGTTTGTAATAATTATATATAGATTTCTTTTATCATGAAAAAATGTGTTATGTGAATTGATAAATGATAAATTCGATAATAATTACACTGTTGATAAAATTTTTTTATTGATTAAAATCAAATAAATAAAATAAAAAATACTAAGTGTGATATATATTTAATTTTTTAGATATATGTTAGAGCCAGAAATATTGAGTGATGACGAGCATTATTTATTACGAAATGGATCGATTTTTGCTCCAAATCATTTGCCAACTATGCTCTTTCCAGGAATCGATTATTGCATGGAAATAGTCCCTGAGTTTGGCCCTGAAAATTTTCTAAGAACACTTGTGTGCGCCCACGAAGGTATCAATTGAGTACTATTAAAAAAAAAAAAAAATTATACATATATGTATATATTAACAAAATTTATAAACAAATTATTCTATCCATTAAAACTGAATTACAATCAATTCTGTAATTTATTTGAGGAATAGATATAGAAGTAGAAAAAATAAGATGTGACTTGAAAAAGATAATTCCATTGAGACATAATCAAATTGCTTGTAAAAATAATATTTTTCGAGTAACAGCTTTTGTAATTTATTTTATGCAATTAAATCACATTTTTTTTAAATTAATCGGTTACTAATTCAGCTAGCTGAATAGCCAGGAGAGCTAACCAAGCTCATAAGATTTATATGACCTATAAACATAATCTATTTTGTCTTACCCTAACAGAACTATAGAACCGTAAATAAACCGAAAAAAAACGTTCACGTTCGGTTGAAAGTTGCGCAAACCAAACCCGAATCAAACCGATGACCGTAATTCAACCAAAATTGAACCAACAATAAACTTTGAGAGAAAATAGCTTTTCTTTAAACGGTTTGAATTCGGTTTTTTCAACCGAGTTTAAACTGACTGAAAAATGCAACCAAATCTAAACTCTTTTCAGAACGGTTATTTTGGGTTGAGTTTGCGCAATTTCCAACCGTTTTTTTTGGGTTAAATAACGGTTATCTAACCGTGAAAAAACCATAGAAGAACCAAACTGTGAAAAAACCGAAATTGAACCCAACAGTTCGATTGGGTAGTTCCGTCAGGGTATATATTGATATACCAAAATAATTAAATATCATTAATTTATAAATAAATAAAAAAAAGCTAATATAATTTAGAAAAAAATATATATGTAAAAAAAATAATAATGACAGCTACACAATGACTTTAATAATCAATAACGTTATAAAAAATTTGACATAAATGGTGCATCAATATTATTAAGAAGGTATATGAGTTTAGCTATCCATGGATAGCTGCCTCAGCTATCCAAAGTATAGCTAACGTAACTAGCTGTAGTTAGTTAGCCCTGGATAGTTGTTGTAGCTGTCTATCTTGTTGCTGCAGCTAGAAATTTTTCACAGTGTATAATTGTATAAAATAAAATGGAAAAACTGTAACACTATTAATATTATATTCACAAGCAACTGTTTTGATATAAATATAATATAATAATCATTTTCGTCCTTATAGCCACATCAAAATTGATCAAAATCAAAATTACCATTAACAAAAATTTATACAAAAATGAGCAAGTAAAAAAAAAAAAAAAATATCGAATCTTTAGAAAAATTAGAAAATTCAAGAATGATGATTTTTTTTTTTTATTACATATTAATAATGTATAAATTCGAAACAAGTTCCTCTTGATAGTTTTATAGAAAATTACTCACTAAAAAATATAGGTTAATATTATTTATATTATTTTAATGACTGTTGAGTTTTATTTTCTCTACATCTTAAATGCATATTTTCTATTTTTAATTTTTTTTTCTGTTTTTAGAAGATGAAACAAACACTGCCGACTTTCGTTTGACTTTCTACGCCTGCGGTCTTTTAATTTCAGTACCATTTTTAATTTTAACAATAATTGCTTACTGTATTACACCAATACTGATGGATGTACATGGAAAATCAGTATGTCACTATTGTGGCTGTTTGGGTATTGCATTTTTATCGTTAGCTTTTGTACAATTAACTAGTAATTATTTATCCGATGATTTTTGCATTTCAGCAGGTAAATAAGTTCATTTATTTTTTAATATATATTGGATCATATATTTAATATAATTAATTTTTTATATTTTTAATTGTAGCTTTTGTGATACAATTTTCATTTATTGCCTGTTTTTTTTGGCTCAATGTAATGAGTATTGAAACTTATCAATTGACAAAAAGATATATGGCCAATGGAGATTCTGATGAACCAAAAAAACTTTTTTTTTATTATTCACTATGGGCTTGGATACCACCAGGAGTTCTCATTACTGTTTCAATGATTATGGATCTTAGTCCAACTGTTCCTATTTCATATGTCAAACCAAATTTTGGATCACAAAGTTGCTGGTTTGAGTGTAAGTATAGAGAAAATATAATTTTATCAATGAAATAATTAGATATAACTAATTTAAGCTATCTTAAAAACATGTTTTATTTATCATTGATACCAAGACTTAATAATTTATCAAGTACTAAGTGCTATCACAAATTAATTTTTTTTCTGCTTAATTATTATAAAATTAACCCGACCCGTGCCCAAATATTTTTTACAGAATTAAAAAAAAAAAAAGAAAACCTAGGATGAAAATTTTCAAAAAATTTATCACAATAAACTATTATTCTGGCTTATTCAATATTTAAATATAATATACTTATTATAATATTTAAAAATAATATATAATTATGATTATTTTCAGCTCACACAGATGCAATGCCATATTTTTACATACCGATTGGCCTATTGTTGTCTGCAAATGTTGTATTATTTATACTAACAGCAATAGCAATAACACGCCATCAACGTGATATAGATCTTCGTCGCTTACGTCAAATGAATACAGAATCAAATCGTCATGAACGAATGACATTGCGTCGATTAAAACGTCTTTTTTTTGTTTGCTTAAGTTTATTTTTTTTAATGGGTATTAATTGGACAATGGAAGTTATATCATGGTGGGTTACTGATCCAAATAGTGATCCAGCACCACTTGCATGGTCTGCATTTGACCTTATTAATGCACTTCAAGGTGTTCTTATATTTGGTATTTTTGTATTACGTAAACCGATACGACAATTAGTTTGGTATCAAGTTAAAAAATTAGTTGGTATAATTGCAATTGAGCCAGAAATCGCGAGGAAAGATCGTAGTCTACTTAATGTTCTTGATATACATGAACAAAGAATAGTATAAATTGATTAATTTATTATGTATTTATTCATGTATAAATTAAATATTTAAATTTTTGGAAATTATATAAAAAAAAAAAAGTTATGAAACTTTAGTAAATTGTAGATATAAGTTATATTATATTTAAGATATTTTTATCATAATTTATTAATGTATTTTTTAATTATTTACATTTCTAACTATAAAAACATCCAACATCAATTAATTAATATATTTATTACCTAACGTTGTATTTTTATATAGTTATATATTTATATAATTTATATTATTATAAATTTTTAGTTTAACCTAGTCATTAAAATCCAAATATATAAATAAAGAATAAACATAGAAAATATTAAGTACTGAATATATGAAAGTAATATAAATAAACAAATTTTTATTCAGTGTAATCCGTGTAGAAAAAAATACTTCCTGATAAATTTATTATGAAGTTCCTTAAATGAAACAAATATGTACATGATAATTCATAGTGAGTTTATAATGAATTCATAAATTGATTCTTTAATGAATTCGTTTTAATTAATTAAACTGAGCAGTTGCATTATATCGTAAATTAATTAAATACCAAGTTACCGAATGGGAAGAGCTGCCACAACATATGCCATTTGATAATAATTTGAATTTCATTGGTTTTGTTGAAAACGGTCATGATAGATCATAAATTCAATTGGTAATTTTATTTTTCTATTGATCGAATAATATGATACTTGCGTATTAATAATAGCGAAGTATTGAGATTGGTCATGTTGTGTTCCCCTACACGAGAAACAGCCTTGATAAGCCAGGAAAGTAGAGTTTTTTTCAGCGTTGAATTTTCAAAAAAAAAAAAAAAATGAAAATAATCCGAATTTTGAAAAAGTTGAACTCAAGTGCCCTCGGGGGGGTTGATATCTAACTCCTGTTAAATTTTCAGATTTTTCGGACTGGTCATTTTCAAAAAAAGTACTTTTGAAAATTTCCAGATATTTAAAAAAAAAAAAAAAAAATTTGAATTTTGATAAACTTGGACTCAAGTGCCCTCATGGGGGGGGGGGGGGTTGATATCTAACATCTATTTAAATATTAGATTTTTTGGACTGGTCATTTTAAAAAACTACTTTTGAAAATTTTTATTAATTCTTATCATCTATGGTAAAACAGAACTGTCTATCATGTCCCCTTAAGTTCATCTGTTCCATCAGCGTAATATTAACAAACTTACTTATTAAAAAATAACTGGATCTATAATTTTTCTCGAATCCATATAATTAATTTATAACTATTTATAATAAAATAAGCATTTATTTATTTTAAAAATAAAAAATAAATTGTATTCAAAAACCAAATATTTAATTTAAAGTTAATATTTATTAATTATTATTAAAATTAAAAACAATAATAACTTTTAAACATTTTGCAAATTACTATTG
Source organism: Lysiphlebus fabarum (assembly GCA_011426435.1). Lineage (NCBI taxonomy): Eukaryota > Metazoa > Arthropoda > Insecta > Hymenoptera > Braconidae > Lysiphlebus > Lysiphlebus fabarum. The sequence continues at coordinate 83,490 of WSYQ01000686.1, forward strand.
AATATAAACATAAATTTGATAATTGTAATATAACAACAAATAAATTAACATAATAATTATAATATAAATATAATATAATTCATAAATTCTTGAAAGTTATTATATAATAATAACAAAACGACAACAAATCATAGTATTCACCATTGTTCCTAAAAAATAAACAATTATTAAAAAATGCCTAAGAAAATAAATTGCGAAAATCAGTAGGAATTCCGTGCAAATCTTCTATTCTCGTTGGATTAGACGGTATATTACGTAACCACACTCTACTGATGCCTTTTCTTATATTTAATCTTTCAGGTAATTCTGCTAAAATCCCTGAAGGAACATTTCTCAACGCATTTCGAAGAATCTGAGCCGGTGGTTGCTCGGGGTGCTCTTCGGCAGCTCTTTTTATACCACTTACGAGTCTTTAGCTTTTACTTCCTCGTGATTAGGTGCGTCAATATGATCGGCAACTTTCACGACTTCTAAATTTTCGGGCTCACCGCGAGTCACAACCCGAGCTCCACATTCACCAATTCGTCGGCACTTCCATTAAGCACGTTCTCCAATTTTTCCACCATTTTTATAATATAAAAAACCGTCAATATGAAGTAAAAATGTATTTTTTCCACTTTTTGATTTAATTAATTCTGCCATAGTCATAAATACTTTATAATTTTATAATTACTCAATAAAAATTTTATAATTTTTACTTAAAATTTATAAATATATTCAAGAAAAAGTTTGAAAAATACAAATAAAAAATTTACAGACAACTAAATGACAAAACAAAACAAGCAAAAAAAAATTTAATAAATAATGTGAAAGTAGCTCCGTTTTAGCAATTTTTTTTTTATAATATATATTTTCTTAGAAAATATTGTTTTATAAAAAAATTTTTTTTAGAAATCGATCATTTTAGAAAAAAAATTTTTAGAAAAAAATTTTTAGCAAAAATGGATTAGAAAAAGTGTATACCAATCTTAAAACATAATTAAAAATACATACTCTAGGAGACCACTTCTTTATTTTATTCAATAAAAAATCAAATTTTCGAGGATCGTAATCAGTACCAAAATGTACTGTCCAAAATGTTATAATTTTGATTGTGAAATTTTGATTTAAACGAAATGGATAAATTATAAAATGCCGGAATTGAATGATTTTTTGAAAAACTTAATAAAATATGAAAAGCAATATTTAAAAATGAATTCGAAATAGGTTTAATTTTGACAAAACGCGATTCTGTAGAAACATATTCATCATACAACGTTAAACTTGATGATTTTAAATGCTGCTTCCACCGTAGATGACCACTATCTTCCACACTGATGTACACGGATTCATAATAACAGCGCATTGAATATTCCATGTCAAACACAGAATAATACACTGTTAAATCACACAACCAGTGAGGAAAATGACGAATATTTATTACCAGTTTCTGTGAAGCATTTGTCTAACGTTGTAAGATGATATGCTCTACATCTTTCCAACCGGATAACGCGACATTTTGGACAAAGGTTGTTGATTGAACATCGAAAACTTGAAAACTTTTTTTAAAAAAAAAATCTGCGGTTGAAATGAAGGAAAACCTACATCAAGGAAGTGAATGTCTGGGGGTCTTCATATAATGAGATGATACATATTTATATATTAAAAAATATATAAATATAAAAAAAAATAAATATAAAATGTTCCATCCCATGAATAAATATGAAATGTCCATGTTTCTGTGGATAAGCGTAAAAAAAAAATAAAAAATTACTTTAAATAAATAACTAATATAAAAAATTATAGTTAAAAATTAAAATTGACTACGCGCATCATAGAAAAAAAGTGATAGTTTAAAAATTGATATTTAGAAGCGCATTAAACTGTAGAAGTAAGAAACACGTAAATATTCACTAGTATTTCCATCATTTCATGCAAATTCATAATCATTTGTTGTTTTTTTTAAATGTTCAAGTAGTTTAAAAATTGATAATGTTTGTTGTTGTACATTAATTATTCGTTTTGTATCAATTTGATAGTCAAATAAATTATCATGTATTTTTTGTTGTTGTGAAATTTCTTTCAGTTGGACTATTTCTTTGTGTTATTGTTGTACTTGATTATCGAGGTACTTTTCATAAAAATGGTATATCATTTATATTAGCTTCATTATTAATATCATCTGGACTTGGTGCTTTTGAATTAGATTAAAGATGTGAATCTGTTGATTAACCAGTATTTCTATGATTTAATGCATATCATTTATATAAGTTTCATCATTGTTATTCTCCTGTTAGTCACCTGGTAAATATATTTTCTAAATAAAAAAATAAATAATAAATAAATAAATAAATATAATTTATCATTAGTCGCTATTATAAAATTTATAATTACCATAATGTGATCTGGAGTATAAAATATATTGTCAAAACAATTTTTATATTTTACAAATTGTTGGGTTGTTGCAATATGTCCTTCATTCATAAGATCACCAAGAAATATTATAACATGTGGCTCAGAGTATTTTAATGCTCTTAAAAATGTTTTTGCTATATATCTATGGTGCTTTTGAATCAGATTTATAATCTGAATCTGGGAATTATCATTTGATGCAAATTCATAATCATCTGTTATTTTTTTTTGATGGTCAAGTAGATTAAAATGTGATAAAGTTTGTTGTTATTCATTAATTATTGTATTTTGTATCAATTTGATAATTAAATAATTTTTATTGTACGAACATTCTTGATTGGTGGTTAAATAGTTTCATGACATTCTGTTATTGATATCTCTGATGAATTTTTTAATTCAGGTTGTAATTTAACAGATTTACTTTTATTAACAAACCAGTCATTTATACAAGCTTTATTGTACTATTGATCAAATCCAGTTAAAGGAATATTATGATTGGCAATTGGTGCTTTTAAATCAGATTCAAGATGTTTAGATGAAGAAAAGATGAAGAAAAGATGTTTAGAGAAGAAAAAATAGAATAGTTTTGAAAGATTTAAGAAATTAAATAAAGATCAAAAAGGAACAAAAATATAAAGAATAAAAAAAAATAGAAAATAAAATAAATATTACCTTATTTATGTGTTATTTAATATTGTCTGTTTGTAAATTCAGTATATAATTCAATGACAGAATATAGTGTACTATATATGAATTAAAACAAAATACTTACCGGCTGCACATTATTTATCTTCACAACACACATACTTTGTTTCACTAAAGAAAAAACGCATTTATTTAAAATTTAAATTCCCGGTCGAACCATATTATTATTATACCCCGTCGAACATAATTATTATTATATTATAAAAATAAAGACTATTCCCAAACAGAACTATAGCACCGTAAATAAACCGAAAAAAAAAGTTCACTTTTGGTTCAAAGTTGCGCAAACCAAACCCGAATCGAACCGATGACCGTAATTCAACCAAAATTGAACCAACAATAAACTTTGAGAGAAAATTGCTTTTTTTAAACGTTTGAATTCGGTTTCTTTAACCGAGTTTAAACTGACTGGAAAATGCAACCGAATCTAAACCCTTTTCATAACTGTTATTTTGGGTTGTGTTTGCGCAATTTCCCACAGTTTTTTTTGGGTTAAATAACGGTTATCTAACCGTGAAAAAACCAAAGACGAACCAAACTGTGAAAAAACCGAAACCCTGGCGGAAATGGTGAGAGCGAAGCCAGAGCAGAGCAATATCGCTTTTGTCACCTGGGCGATAGCAAAACCAGAGTAAAGCCAGAGATAATAAATATCGAAAATTAATTATACCAAACGTGAATTTTGGCTGCTATGAATATATTCTTTAAGATGAATTGTTATTTTACCTCTTGGTAGCAAAAACATTAATTTAAACACATAAAAATAGTTAAAACAAGTAATAATAAAGTTGGCAAATTTTGACGTTTTGAGGTTGACTTAAATCGGCTAGGTACAAAAGTCCCTAGCGTAAAGCAATAGTAAATCCAGACCTTTTCCAGAGTAAAACCAGACTTGTAAAAATGCCAATAATTAATAACATTATCAATAATTATTAATAAACAATAATAAATTAATATATTTTATTGAATTTTAGAGATTTTTTAATTGTTTAAATTAATTTTTTGTAAAAAAAAAAAAAAAAACACATCAATCTCTGGCGATACAAA
>WSYQ01000687.1:0-82266 GCA_011426435.1 Lysiphlebus fabarum
TGAAATGTGAAGGAAAATATATATGTTATTAGAAAATCGTAGAAAATACCATTAATTAAGTTGTCGATGCGTGTGTAGGCTTTAAATTTTATTTGGGAAGAACCGGGCGGGGTCAAGTATAAAATTTCATCAAACGTTATAAGACATAACTATATGCGTCAGATATTCCCTTCTTGACTTATTTTGGTATCATTTCTTTTTGTATGTAAAAAATTAAAATATCTTCAATATTACTATATAATCACGATCGGTGACGATTTCGAATATTTGACGCTTCTTTTTGTAAAAAAAACTTTGTTTCTTTTTTTGTTGGGATCCATATATACACACATACTACCGTAATCGAAAAAAAAATGATCGTAAAACGTTGCAATCACGTATATTGAGTTGTGTGCTTGGAAGAATATGAGACAGCACGACGAATAAGTGAGAGAGTAAACATCAGGGTTGTCGGATAGAATTGTGATAACAGCTATGAGCCTTGTAATTGAGAAAAATTTGAGCACGATAAGTTGAATATCTATTGAAATGCACTAAAGAAAAGGTTCTATATAGGCTTAAAAAATACGTATTAAAAAGTAGTATAAAATGATAGTAAAATTAGCGATTTATAATAGATATTGGTTTAGCTACAAGCGTAAATGTGTGTAACTGGAAATTATCTTTACTTTCGACCTTAATATTAAAAAAGAACAACATCTATAGTTACCAAGTATGTAAAATTGGACCAGCCATGAAATACCCATAAATAATATATCGCTGGATAACTGGCCACTTGTAATTTTCAAGTGTTTCAATGAAATCAATTTTTTCCTTTTCATTCGTCTTAAAATTTTCTATTGTTCCAGACTGCAATTGACCATTTACATTCTTTAACATTAATCGTTGTGCCTGATAAAAAACAATTCAAACAAACAAATAATTATTTAGTGGTTAAATATATATCATCTATTACTATGTTTTTTTTTAATTTTATTTACAATTTCCCTTTGGTTATATGTTTGTTGTAAAAATTCCGCACAAATATAAAATGATCCATAAATTATGGAATTTACGATGATTGGTTTTTTTCTTGCGAATGCAAAAATCTGCTTCGGAATGGACATTTTGATATGAGAAATACTGTCAAAAAATCGACAAATTATAAAAGTTGAAGTGATTAATATTATATTGACTTAACACATGAAATTTTTTTTGTAGTCAATAATAAAATAATGAACATATTCGAGTGAAGTGTTTAATAGGTGTCACACCAAAATTTTCTAATATGTGTTCAACAAAAGCATTGCAACATTGTCACTCGTCAACTGAAACTTAGTTCGAAAAAAATAAGTTAATGATGTGTAATAAAATATCTTCTACATGTATTTATTACCCAATAAAACCAACTTGATATTCGACAAATGAATAAATATCAATATAGGGGTTCCCTTAATAGAGACTAATTCAACATGTAATTTAAAATTTAAATTCTCCAACATTTATAAAGACAACAAGTTTTACACAAGCATATTGAACGATGAAAAATATTTCAATTAGATTATTAATAATTACAAGTGTTGATCTACTCAGGAGATCTTCTGTCCGCACTGACGGGAAATATATGAAATCTTATTTGAAATCCGAGAAATATTTAAAGATAACCAGTGGAATCCCATGAAATAGTTGAAATCATCTTTAACTTGATTTTTTACTCAGTTATACACTAAATAAAATTGTAAATATGATGTATATAAACAATATTATTTATAAAACCAAAACAAAAACCTACTATTTTTATATATCAAAAAGACTCATTTTCCCTTTACAATGTTGGAGTCATAGATTGACATAATCAAAACTGTCTGTTATAAGGTTCCAAAAAACATACCGGGTGAAATATCAATGTTTAAGGCTGAATGTAAATTCCAAGGTAGGACGACTCTTTGGGTTCAAAAGGGCACCCTTACACCCATATTTTAGAAAAAAAATGAGCACCCTCCATTGTCATAGATTTTTATACTTTACTGTCGCGTTTTTAGTTGTATGAGTGTGGGCGGCCTGTATTTACGAACACTAATACCACTTTAGAAATAAAATTTTTGATCGTGAAACGCCGTAAAATTTTATTCAATATTTTTCAAATGTTATGATAAGTGATAAGTGCAAGACTGTACTTCTGATAGTAATAATATTAATAAACCTAAATGATTAAAACCAAAAAAATTGATATAATCAATAATTTCTTTACCAATACGAATAATAAATATATATATTAAAAACTATAAAAATATAACATAAAATATATTTTTTTAATATTTAGAAATACAATTTTAATTATCAATTATTCAAATATACCTATACAGACATATTCGCATATAAACTACTTGGACTGGTAAGTGTGTGTGTGCGGTTGCAATAAATGAAACAGACCAAAAAAAATAGAGAAGAAAGATCACTGTTGCCATGTTTACATTTCGTGCGCCATGTTCGACAACCGATGAGTGATAATTTTTGTATGATTTAATTAATAACATTTACAATTCGTGATAGAAATTGATAATTTTTTTTTTATAATTTTCGTAATTTAAAGAAGTATAAGCTGTAGTAAAATAAAGATTTTCTGTGAGAGCGTTTTTTCAATAGAAGGGAAAACGTTCTGGTACTCCCTATGCTTGTGTGTTAAAAAGCTAAATTGTTGTCAACTTTGACACTAATTATCTCAGTTAAAACGTGATAGAAAATTACAAAAAAAATTTGTTAAAATAGATCTTTATTTCACTTAAAAAATAAGCCCACTTTGATCAAAATCTGTGAGAGGGAATTTTTCTTTAATATTTTGACATTCAGCCTCAAACTTTTTGAATAGAGTGAACTGTTTATAGATTGATTCAATAGAAAGTAATCAGTCTACTCTTATCATTTTTGTATAAATGCGAGCTGTTTAATTTGCTATAGATACTAGATAAAAAATGAAGCGGTTTTTTGACAATTAGAAAAATTAAATTAATAAACAGTTGTAGCAATAGCACGATTTCAATTTTGCTTAGTAGAGTAGTGTTAGTGCCTGTCTGTTTACACACACACTACAATAAGTCTCGGTTTTTTGGGGTAATAGCGTAGCAAGATGGACACAACATTTAGCGTTATATTATACGGGCCTCTCAAGCTTTAAATATCAGTCCGACTTTGCCGTAGTTAAGCAGCCTTAATGAGATAATTACAAAACTCCGTATTTTTAAATTGATTCCATCATATTTTAATTGAATTTTAAAAATTGGGAACGGAAAGGGTCACCAATGTGTCGTGTATAATAAGACATTGCACGGTGAGGCACGGTAGTTATTCTTACACACACATATATATTTCCTTTCTCATACTTGACTCGAGGCACTAAATACCGTGCCTCTTGATTATTATTATTAATTTACATAAAAATCCAGGGGACTGGATGTTTTTACATTACTAAATCCATTTATTTTTTATTTAAAGAGACAGCATGTTTTTTTGTCTTATAGGAAATTTTCTCACGATTACGGGAAAACTACGGAAAAAAATCCTACGAAAATCGTGCGCAAAGTGGTTAAATTTGCAATAAACCGTCAAAAATCGGTCATTTTACGTCGTTTTGTGTAAGTGCGTCTTAGTAACGAATAATAAAATTTTTTTATGACATTTTTCATATAAAACTCGTCGAATATGATGAAAAAGTTCGGTATAACATTTCTCTATCTCTAATATTTTTCAAGATATCATAACTCATTAAATTGAAAAAATTAAATTTTTTCATTTTTTTTATTTTACGGAGGCTAGGAGCCGAAAGACTCAGCCGTAGTATTGGATTTATCTTAAAAAAAGAAATAAAGTTCATAACTTACGAAATAATTGTCGTAAAGACTTCGGATTTGGCTTAAAATAAGCGTCTCTGGAAACTCTATCGCCCCTCATAAAAAAACATTATTTATTGTAAAATTATTATTTTTTTATTTTATTGAATATTTAAATTTTCATATTAAATACTGATAAATTTTTTATTTAATGATTTTATTGTTAATGAACAATTGAAATTTATTGAAAAAATAAAAATCAACACGGCCCTAGCCGGAGTATCGAAAATTTTCAATTTTCAAAGGTAACGCGGGCTACACGCCCCGACAAACGTTACCAGATCTTTTTTTTATGTATGCAATATGTTAAGCTCATTAAATAAAAAAAGAAGTCTACTGAAATATTTTTCTGTCTATAATATTTTTGAAGACATCATAACTTCTTTCTTTTTTTTTTTTTCTTTTTTAAAATGATTAAAAAATTCCCTAGCTATGTCCTTGTCTTTAGCTAAGGACAAGGGAGTAGCTGAGAAATTTAATTTGTAAGGTCAGAGATTTTCTAAGGGCAAAGAAATAGCTAGGGAATTCTTTGTAGTAATGTGAGAAGGATTAGGCACTCGCTAAGGACAAGGAAGTAGCTAAAGAATTTAATTTGTAAGGTCAGGGATTTGCTAAGGGCAAGAAAATAGCTAGGGATTTTTTTGTAGTAATGTGAGAAAGATTAGGCATTCGCTAAGGACAAGGAAGTAGCTAAGAAATTTAATTTGTAAGGTCAGAGATTTTCTAAGGGCAAGGAAATAGCTAGGGAATTTTTTAATCATTTTAAAAAATAAAAAAAAAAGAAATTATGATATCTTCAAAAATATTATAGATAGGAAAATATTTTAGAAGACTTTTTTTCTTTATGTATTGAGCTTAAAGTCGACAGTAAAAACCAAAGGTGGACCAAGTTTAGGTCTGAGAGGGCGCCTATCTACCTATACTTAAAAAAAATATTTTTAGTGCCCCAACATCCCAAATTTATTCTCTATACTGTTAAATTATCGTTCGTTGCGTGGAATTTCGTCTATCGATAGCTGTATATGCTATATATGCTGATAAAAACTGATAAAAAAATATGTATATATAAATTTTATTATCATAGATACATATATTATTATATCCTATATCTATAAATATCTATATTATGTATGGATACATTATTATTTATTGTATAAACAATCTTACAAAAAACAAAAAACAAGTATATCTATAAATATCTATATTATGTATCTATACATGTTTGCATATATTATTATTTATTGTATATTATATATTATTATTAATTGTATATATTATTATTTATTGTATATTATATATTATTATTAATTGTATATATTATTATTTATAGTATATTATATATTATTATTAATTGTATATATTATTATTTATTGTATATTATATATTATTATTAATTGTATATATTATTATTTATTGTATAAACAATCTTACAAAAAACAAAAACCAAGTGTTTTGTACAAAAAAAAGTCAAGTATTCAAAATTGTAGTCAATTTGTAATGTAACTTGTTTTGCCATTAATTAATTTTTTAAAATAAAAGAAAATATGATACAATCAAAACCAACGAAGAAATTTCATTTTCGATACATGTAGTTAAATCTAAATTGTTTAAAAAAAAAAAAAAATAATAAAAAAAAAAAAATTATACTTGAGTTTTGTTTTTTAGATAATTGATGTCAAAGTTGACAACTTTAACACACAGGGATAGGAATGGTACATACAATTACCCTTGTAGCTAAAAAAATATCCATTATAAATCGCTAATTTCACTATCATTTTATACTTCTTTTTAATACGTATTTTTTAAGCCTATATAGAACCTTTTTTTCAGTGCATTTCAATAGATATTTAGGCTTGATGTCACAGGAACCAGCTTGAAACTGCATGCAAGGTAGAACTTAGAGAAACAGAAAGTCCCTAGAATTATTACCATTCGACCATATAAGTGTAATAATACAACATTGTTTAATGAAATTATTCTTTAAATTATAAATTACAATATAATTATTTTTTTAATTATCTGGTTCTAATAATATGGATTATTGAAAAAAACATTATTTAAAGAAAATACTTTTATGATATATTTTATATTTATTAATGTGACTTTTCAAAAAAAATTAAATATTTAAAATTCGGTAATGCTTGCACAAATATATCCGCATAAGTACTTGCGGATTACAATGAAAGTAAATAAAGTCAATAAAATATTTCTTGTTTAAATGTAATTCCTGAAATTATAATAAGTCAAAGTGGTGTTTTCTACAAAATTAATATCTTCTCGTGTGCATTTAATGAAAATTGGAGTATAAAAATATGATATTGAAGAAAAATGAATTTTGCGATAAATTTATCAATATGCCTATAGTTTACATAACAACTGAGATTACAAATTATATTTTCATGAATTAAAATATTTCTAGTAATAATAAATAAGATAAAGCTTTTAACCGTTGAAAACAGAGCTATGACTTTATCATTTTTGCAAGACAATTTATATGTGTGTTTTTATAACTTTCAAATTAAATTTTCTTACAATCAATAATATAATAAAAATTTATTTTTTAATTGACAATATATATAGATAAAAGATGATGTAGCTAAGGAAAAGTGATGTTTTACCATTAATTAATAAGAATCCTAAAAGCAAACTCAATGAAATTTACATATTTCTATATTATACAAAAAAGATTTAAATGCATCTCATTAATAAAAGTATTGTAGGATAGTCAATTGATTAATTTGAAGAGATTTTTTTTTTTTAAACAGTGGTGCAGTATAAATTAAAAAATATGCTAAAATGCGTTTTATCCGAAGGGCAGTAATACAGGAAATAGATCGATCGATATTACAGAAAGCTTCTTTTAAAGATAATTTAAACAATAATTTATATAATTAATATAAATATAACATATAAAAAAATTATATTATAATCTATTATATCATAAATATAATTAAGTTAATTAATGAAACGAAGCTATTTTTATTATTCAGCCCTTTCATGAATTTCTCAACAAATGAAAATTATAGCAAATGCAATTTCTTTAATTATACAATATTTACATTAATTATAGATCTGAATATAACAAACAATTTTTTCATTAGTATAATTTTATTATATATTGATAGTTTAAAAAATAGTAAATTTATAGATAAGAAGTTGTACATCAAATTCGGTAATTAAGATATCCATATTATATTTATATTATAAATTAATTGTTGAATTAATAAACATTATTTATATGTTAATTTTATATGAATTATATTGTTATTATTATTATTTTTAATATACTAGAGAACATGGCGCGCCTTCGGCGCGCCTCCATACCTACCACCTTTCTATTTTATATGTTCTATTTATTGACAGACTCAATGTAACATTTGAAAAGCATTAGTTATTATGACAATAAGCATCGTGTTATTCAGATAGCCGCGATTTTAAAAATCCCTTTTTTCCCTCAGTTATTTTATCCGCTAGATAGTTACGTGGATGTAAAGTGGAGTGCTTGAATTATGTATATATATAATTTTAATAATATTTCACTCAGTGCAAGCTGTAAACAATACAATATAGATTGATATCTATCACGTTCAAATGAAGATATTTAGCTAGACTCAAATCGAATGAAACAAATGAAATGATTCACAATCAAAAATGTAAAAGAAACCTGAAATAATCATATTTTTTTTTATTTTCTTTTTTATTTCTAAGATATAAGTAATATCACAATTTATGTAATACCATAAATAAATAAATTAGTAATCGATCAATTTAATTAAATCAATTTCAATAAAAAAAAAGCAATACATTTGCCATATACCAACTAATCTTATGTGACACATGATAATATTAGCTGATGCTTAATTTTAATCTTCAATTTTTTATCAAAATATTATTAATAAATATTATTATCAAAATATTAATTTATAAATAATATTTTTTTATCAATGTCTGATGATGATTTAATTGATGATTTAAAATTTGCTTGTTAATGTTTGTTACAACATATAACAAACTCCTTGACAACGGTTACCAACTGTAAAAAAAACAACTATTTTTCATTTAAAAAAAAAAAGAAATCAGTTGGTAACTGAAAATAAAATAAAGATAATCGAGAGAGAGAGAAAGAAAGAATATCTAGGGAAACAAAACAACCAATCACAGAAAAAAGAACCGCCGTTACTTTTCTTCTTTTTATAATAGGACTAGGTATATTATACTACTACCTACCACCTTTCTATTATATATGTTCTATTTATCGACAGACTCAATATAACATTTGAAAAGCATTAGTTACTATGACAATAAGCATTGTGTTATTCAGATAGCCGCGATTTTAAAAATCCCTTTTTTCCCTCAGTTATTTTATTCGCTAGATAGTTACGTGGATGTAAAGTGGAGTGCTTGAATTATGTATATATATAATTTTAATATATATACATAATAGTGAATATTCTTTCACTCAGTGCAAGCTGTAACATAACAATATAGATTGATATCTATCACGTTCAAATGAAGATATTTAGCTAGACTCAAATCGAATGAAACAAATGAAATGATTTACAATCAAAAATGTAAAAAAACCTGAAATAATCATATTTTTTTTTATTTTCTTTTTTATTTCTAATATAAGTAATATCACAATTTATGTAATACCATAAATAAATAAATTAGTAATCAATCAATTTAATTAAATCAATTTCAATCAAAAAAAAGCAATACATTTGCCATATCCCAACTAATCTTATGTGACACATGATAATATTAGCTGATGCTTAATTTTAATCTTCAATTGTTTATCAAAATATTATTAATAAATATTATTATCAAAATATTATTTTTGATAATTTATTTAATTTTTATTTTATCAATGTCTGATGATGATTTAATTGATGATTTAAAATTTTCTTGTTAATATTTGTTACAACATTCAACAAACTCCTTGACAACGGTTACCAACTGTAAAAAAAACAACTATTTTTCATTTAAAAAAAAATAGAAATCAGTTGGTAACCGTTGCCATAGAAAATAAAATAATATAAAGATAATCGAGAGAGAGAGAAAAAATATCTAGGGAAACAAAACAACCAATCACAGAAAAAAGAACCGCCGTTACTTTTCTTCTTTTTATAATAGGATTTTTAAAGGTGGATTCACAATAATACATCAATTGTTAAAAAAAAAAAAAAGAAAAAAATAATTGATTGGTTAGTTATTGCTTTATATTAATGTATATATCTTTATTCATTAAAATACATAGTTTTACTAAATTAAATAATAATTCTTTTAAATAAAATAAGGAATGTTCATTCAATAAGAAAATTATCGCCAATTTATTTATTATTTTTAAATTTATTTTTTAATCAAAAAAAAAAAAACAAAGAGCAATTTTAATGCCAACAAAGTTAAATTTTTTGGGACTATTCATTATCAAGAAATTATTTTTAAAAATTTATTGTATTAAAACATTTCAATTAATCTATTTAATAATTTACAAATATTTTTGTTTTTTTATTGAAAAAAAAAATAAATAAATAATTGACTGTCATTGAAAAATATTTATTAATTTAAATTTAAAAAAAAAAAACTAAATTGATAGTATATCTTTTTTTTCTATTTTAAGAAAAAATATATTTTGTACTTTTGTATATTAATCCAAATAATCCCAAATAATCTCAAATAATCCAATTAACCCACATAATAATAATAAGAGCAATAAGTACCCGCGAACCGAACGTAATAATAATAATAATAATAAAGGGGACGCGGACACTGACTCTACATTATTACAAAACGCAAAAGCCTTTGTCTCATGGCTCATCCAGAGAACAAAGACACAAAATATAAAACACAAAATAATAAACCAAAATTAATAATGAACACTCCGTCAACCCTTCACCAGGAACTCCTAGTGAACGGGGACGGCCATACCTAATCTAAATAATTTAGCATCTTGGTTAATCCAGACTCCTGGTTATATCCAGAGTCATGGCCAAGCATGCTTCGTGGGCTGGTACATTTCCAGCTCGCCACGAGTCCCTACATAAGAGGTCTGGTTCGTCCAAGATCCAAAAGCGAAGAGAGCGATCGTGTTGCTTGGTTGAGACAAACTGCTTCTCCCAAAACCCCACTCCCGCTAAAAATCCCTACCCAAAAATATACGAGAAAAGGGGAAAATATACATGAAAAGCCAGTGATCTTGCTGAAACTTGGGGAAAGGCGAAATATGTCGGTAACTAAGCCTTTAAGGTGCGAGTATCGCCACAATGAGTGTATATGTATAAATGAGTGTATAAATGATGACATGTGAGATATATGACCTCCTCGTGGTACATCCTGGGTAACGCCAACAATATATCAATATTATTTTAATCTTTTTAAAAAATAAAAAAAATATAAAAAGAAGTTATGATATCTTTGAGAATATTATAGATAGAAAAATATTTTAGTCGACTTTTTTTCTTCATTCAATAAGCTTAAAATATTGCAAACAAAAAAAAAAAAAATAATGAAAAAATTTAATTTTTTCAATTTTTTGGAGCTATGATATTTTGAAAAATATTAGAGATAGGGAAATGTTATATCGAACTGTTTTGTTATATTCGACGAGTTTTATATCACCAAAGTCATACAACAATTTTATTATTCATTATCAAGACGCACTTACACAAAACGACGTAAAATGACCGATTGTTCACGGTTTATTGCAAATTTGACCACTTTGCGCATTCGTAGGAATTTTTTCCGTATTTTTCCCGTAATCCTGAGCAAATTTCCTATAAGAAACCGATAAAAAATCATGTTGTCTCGGATATCGGAATCGTGCCCAGAAACCTTCCAATATTTACGCTTCCATTATGTTATTACTACACTTTAATCAAAATATGACCGAAATCAAGAATGGATACAATTGTTTTGTCATTATCCAATAAATTATTATCGAACATTTTAATAAAAAACTTGTGCGTGTTGCGAGTACGCGCGGGGAAAGTGAAACTTCTTTTGGAGAGAGTGTTCTACGTAGTATACTAGTATAATCTTATTTCAGTTATGCGCATGCCTATTTCTTTTTTCTTTTTCTCAAACTATACTCATGAAGACTAGAGACTAGTCTTCATGAGACTAGATATCTCTAGCAAGAAGACTAGAAACCAGGAGAATCAACTTCGATGGAAGGGGTAAGTATTTTTGGCTTGATATACGTCGTAAATGTAGAGTGCGCCACTTTAGTTATTCAATTGCGCACTACGTAATGCGCTGTTTGTTTATTTCCACACCCCTCAGCCGGCCTTTTTAGGAAAAGCATTGAAAATAAATAATTAATAATTTTTTTTAATGAATACGACAAGATGCAAAATTATTGATTTTGAATGTCATTTTCAAAGATCAAAAGACTAGAGAGACAAATACAATTAGATAAATAATTTTTTGAAGAATTATTCTACAAGTACTTGTACAGCTTTTTTCCAATGCATTTGGAAAAAGTTAATTTATTAAACAATTATTGCTAGGTGGAATATTTTTTTTTAAATAAACAAATAGCTTACGAATAAATGGACTTAAAAAGAGACAATTATTGTTAAATGAAAAGCAATTATTATTTAATAAAATATCTTATTTTAAGTAGATCTCTTTTTTTAGCCAGTTTCACTTTCAATTTTTTGTTTATTAAAAAAAATTTCACTTATTTATTTGATGAAATATCAAAAAAAATATTTTACCCAGCAATAATTATTTGATAAATTTTTTTTTTTTGATTACATCTTATGCTTTAGCTATTAATTCTTTATTTTCAATGCATTTTTTAAAAAGGCCGGCTGAGGGGTGTGGAAATAAACGAACAGCGCATTACGTAGCGCGCAATTGAATAACTAAAGTGGCGCACTCTACATTTACGACGTATATCAAGCAACTCCCACTCTTATAGTTGATTCTCCTGGTCTCTAGACTTCTTGGTCTCTAGTCTTCTTGACTATACTATACTGTGTTTCATTTCTTGTTGCATGTTGCGTTACCTATGCTATATGTATACTGTGTTTCATTTCTCATCGTATATTGCGTTGCCTGTTGCGTTGTCTATGTATACTGTGTTTCAATCTCCATCCCCGACTTCCGTCCCCAACTCCCGACTCCCGTCCCCGATTTTCGAAAATTTTTTTTCGATGCATAAAATTAAAATAACAATATTAATTTTAAAATAATTTTGGAAGTTTTTTGCGTTTTTCTCAGAATGTCTTAGGAGTCCAAAGCAGTGTGACCATCATTATAAACCATAATTTATTCTGAATCTGCCAAGATTATGCTGAATCGTGTAAAAAAACTTTATTTTGGATACGCAAGGCACTACCGTTTCAAAACATCGTATCCCACATTGCATTGACAGTTCAAAAACCTTCCAATATTTACGTTCCAATTATTTTAAATA
Organism: Lysiphlebus fabarum; assembly: GCA_011426435.1. NCBI lineage: Eukaryota > Metazoa > Arthropoda > Insecta > Hymenoptera > Braconidae > Lysiphlebus > Lysiphlebus fabarum. The sequence goes on from WSYQ01000687.1 coordinate 12,289, forward strand.
TAACCGAGATCAAAAAAGCATATAACTGCTTTTTTATCATCCATTATCGTTGAATTAATATCAAACATTTAAAAAGAAAAAAATTTTCTTTCAATGCATGTTTTTTTTTTCTTAAAACTCAGTATTCAATATTGCATTGACATCTAAAAGATAATGCGTGCGAAAGAAGACTAGAAGATTTATACAAGAGGACCAACTCTCCTCAAAAAACCGTATTGCTATATGGTCGCCACATAAACGAGGGGCGTCACGGTATTATGGTAACGTGCACAGTTCGTACCACTTTATTCTACAATGCGCAATACAAATACAAACATACTCATTATTCAAATAATTATTACTCTTTAAAAAATTATTCCTGAGAGTACATCCTTCTTTCTAGCTATTTGTTTATACTAAATGCATCAAATTTACATAAATTTTTTTTTTTTCAATAAAAAATGCTTATAAAAAAAGACAACTACTTGTTTAATTATTATTCAATAAATAATTTTATCAATTGCAATTTTTTTCTTAATGATTTGTTAATTATAAATGCATGTAATAAATGACATAAAATTTTTTTTTTTCAATAACCAAATGCCTAAAAAGAAACGATGTATTAAAAATTTAGAAAAAATAAATAAATAAATAAATAAATAAATAAAACAATTTTTTTAAATAATATTGTTAATCGTTTGAATCTAGTTAGATAATAGTGAATAAAAAACAAAAAACTTTATAGCTACGCAAGGTTGTTCTAAAACATAGTATTTAACATTGCATCGAGAGCTCAGAAATCTCCTAGTATTTACGTTCCAATTAAAATATAAGAGTTTTCTTATCATTTAATAAATCACTACCAAACATTTTAATTAAAAAAAAAAAATTCTCTTTTGATGATATTTTTGTTCCAAAACTTAGTATTCAGTATCGCATTGACAGCTTAAAGACCGTGCGTGCGCCATATGTTGTTGGCAAAATAAAATTCAAAATCCAGAAAGATAATAGTGAATAGTGTAAAAAAACTTTATTATGGTTACGCAAGGACATTGGACCGTACTAAAACATAGTATTCAACATCGCATTGTCAGCTTGTAAATTTCTAAATATACCTTGTATTCACTTTTACGGAATATTATGCCCTCTTGTGGAGGTAAAAAGTATTATTGAGAAATTTCTCAGTGTGTGGGCGCGGATCGTGCTGATTTGCATATTCATCAAGAGGCACGGTAGTGCCTTGAGTCAAGTATGAGAAAGGAAATATATATGTGTGTGTAAGAGTAACTACCGTGCCTTATTATACATCAAATATTTTGCCCCCTTCCGTCTACAATTTTTTGAAATTTAATTAAAATATGATGAATTCAATTAAAAAATATGAGGCTTTGTAATGATCCCATAAATTGATGTCTAGCTTTTTTTTTTTAAAAAAATCACATTTTTTAGTGCTATATTTTTTTTTTAATTGAATAATTAAATTAACAGTTTTGCGCTTTTGCTGAAAAACCAGATTTCTAATTTTGTTAAGTTGGTAGTACGGTATAAGATTATAAAATTTTTTTTTTTTTCTTTTCTCTCTTGCTCGTTTTTGTTGGCTGTACTGCAGAGTTGACATGTGAATATATGATAAATATTGCAATATTGTATATTAAAAATAATAAACATCAAATGATACACCGGTAAAATAATTATAAATAAAAATTAAACTTGATGATATATAAATTGTGTATGTTACAAAAAAAACTTTACAAAAAGATGTGATATCTAACAAAAAACAAAAAACAAGTATTTTGTACAAAAAAAAGCGTCAAGTATTCGAAATTGTAGTCAATTTGTAATGTAACTTGTTTTGTCATTAATTAATTTTTTGATATAAAAAAAAAATATGATACAATAAAAACCAACGAATAAATTTTATTTTCGACAGATGTAGTTAAATCTAAATTGTTTATATCAAAAAATTAATTAATGACAAAACAAGTTACATTACAAATTGACTACAATTTCGAATACTTGACGCTTTTTTTCGTACAAAACACTTGTTTTTTGTTAGATCTTGGTTTAACAAAATTTTTGTGTTGATATTTTAAAAAAGAGGGATTGTCTACGCATAAACAGGCGTTTTTTATTGTCTAATGATGTATATATAAAGGTAAATTTAATATTATTATACACAAAACACAAACAAATAATAAGAATATATATTAGGGTGTTTCGAAAAAAATTTTTATTTTTTTTTTTTCAATGGGTAGCACTCATTTGGTAGATATTTGTGTCAAAACCACACGATAAAAATTTCAGAAAGATTAAAAAATATTTAAGGTTGTTTACGGAGATCTGAAATCGCACCAGATTTTTTTTGTTTTGGTCTTATTTTTTTAATGAAATAATTATCTATATTGTCAATTTTTTTAAATTTTTTCTTGTGTGTTTTTTTTGAGATATTTACTGTCAAAGTTGACAACTTTAACACACAAGATATAGGTGTTATCTCATATTTTTATGTATTTTTATTAATAACTTTTTTAAAACGCACCAGAAAACGTTCAAATTTTAACAGTTTATAGTCCTAAGAACGACAAATTTTTTGATATAAATTTTTCTCATTTCGTCTGTTTCGTTTAATAATTATTCAAGTTTGAAAAACAGTAATTTATTGTTTTTTATGGTTTGTGCGCGTGGGGGACTCATACTTCGGCATCACTGTTTGTCTCTCCTTCGTTGTTTTTCTCTGGCGGAAAGGGAAATCAACACACAGATACGGACATACACAAACATACAATAGGATTTTTTTTATAGTGTGAAATAGCAGTGTTTCACGATGTAAATTTTGAGTACTAGCATAGTATTAGTGTATATTAGTATATACACTAATACTACAGTAGTCAATATTTCAATCAGTAGCAGCACAAAAATCTTGGGGACCCGGACATACAATATAACGTTACGGTATATAGCGTTTTTAAGCACAAATATTCATTCTACCTTGGTTTCGGAAAACAACCTTAAAGGTCGCTTATCGCATATTTTTATTTCCCATTTGATTAACATCAGAAAATTTTTTTTTTCCAATCAATCACGTATAACTTCTTCAATAATGCTCCGAGCTCAATGATATTAGTCTCAATCGAAAGCTTATAAAAAAATCTATTAGAATGACTATTCTGTGTATTTTTTTTTCTTACAAATACACAAGTTTGAAATCATGATTTCAGAAAAATATCGTCGTGTATTTTTGGAGAAAAAAATAATTAGTATGGTTATTCTAATAGATTTTTTTATAAGTATTCCATTGAGCCTAATATCATTGAGCTCGGAGCATTATTGAAGAAGTTATACGTGATTGATTGGAAAAAAAAAATTTTCTAATGTTAATCAAATGGGAAATAAAAATATGCGATGAGCGACTTTTAAATATTTTTTAATCTTTCTGAAATTTTTATCGTGTGATTTTGACGCAAATATCTACCAAATGAGTGCTACCCATTGAAAAAAAAAAAATAAAAATTTTTTTCGAAACACCCTAATATATATATATGTTTTTCTCAGGTGATTAAATCGATTGGTCTAGCTATTTATGTGTTTTTTTTTATCACAGTACAACAAACAAATAAAATATATTTTATAAATATAAAAAAATATTATTTGTTTTTGAAATAGAAAAATTATACTCCTACATATTTTTTTAAATAAATAAAAATATATTCAATTTATTTATAAAATTTAAAATTATTTTTGTTTCAATTTTCTAACAAAAAAAGCTTGAAGTAATAGTCTTTGTTTATTTATTTGTGTCAGCTGTTCCCACAAAAACGTGACTGATTGTGTGTGTGCACCAAGTATCTGTTGGATAAATTTATAAGCTGAAACCATGTTACAAAATGGCGATATGCTATCGGTCGATAATATATTTTTTTTGGATAAAACGAAATTATGAGAATTATAATTTTCATCAAATGCGCATTTACATATTTCGACGGGGAACGGGGGATTAAAAACTAAACTATCAATTACAATTAAATGCTTTTTAAGTGTTGATCGATAAACTATATTTTTTCATACTCTCAAATCATTTTATTGAGTTTATAATTTAATAGCATAATCATATAACGTAAAATTAGGATAATTTGTATCTATTATTTATACTATCAACATATATACAAGCTAATGTTATGAAAACGGGTTTGCCGTGATTTTCACTTGGTTCACAGTTATTATAGATAAAATGATTGATTTAAAAATAACTTGTATTAATTTTTAAAAAGAAGTTTTTTTAAATTTGTTGAAAAACATTGTTTTGGATTAATTAAAAAACAAAGTATGTCACAGTTTAATCAATAATTATTGTTTAAAAAACTTTCAGTTGTTATCTAGAAATTATATCGATTATGAATTTTGCTCTATAACATAATATGCAATAATAATTTGTGAGTTACTATATTTGTGATCTTCTTATATGAAGAAAAATAGTATTTGTTATGATAACATATACCAATTTTTTAAAATACGCTTACTGATATTGATAAGTGCAATACAGAATTGAAAGCAATATCATTATTATTATTTACTTTTAATTTAAAATTCGTCAAATGCATTATATAATTATTGAATAATATGCTATTTATTAATGTTAAACTCGTATACTATGGACTAAATATTTCAAAATCGCATAGTGTTTCGTTTGGCTAGTTCCATTTTCAAATAAACACTTTTGCAGGGAATTTTTTTTCGGCAACTTTGTATGATCGGAACTTCTTGTTTCGCACGTTCATTTGCTCGAATATTATTAAGTTGGTTCCCGTGACATCAAGCCGATATTTAAGTTTTGGTGCTCAAATTTTTCTTAATTACAAGGCTCATAGCTGTCATCACAATTCTATCCGACAACCCTGCTGTTTACTCTATTACTTATTCGTCGTGCTGTCTCATATTCTTCTAAGCACACAACTCAGTATACGTGATTGCAACGTTTCACGATCATTTTTTTTTCGATTACGGTAGTATGTGTGTCTATATGGATCCATTATATAAATTTATTATTTTTTTATAGAATTCGGTTTATAGGATTATTTTTAATAAAAAAAAATTTGTATGATGTTCTATAGAAATAGTTTTTGAGAAAATAACGCTTCAAGCCGGTCTTGAACCCGGGCTAGTCGGGTGATGAGCCGATGCTTTACCCCGAAGTCACAAATCTTATACTCATATTTAAGAAAAATGTATAAAAGATTATGACTTTTTTGATTTTATCTATTTTTTAGTTTCAATCGTATTTTGACAACAATTTTTATACAAATCAATAATAAGAGTGATCATAATTAATTTTCTAATATAGATATATATAAATTGTTGCCAAAATACGATTAAAACTAAAAAATAGAAAATTAAAAAAATCATATTCTTATATACATTTTTCTGAAATATTATAGTATAAGATTTGTGACTTCGGGGTAAATCACAGGCTCATCACCCGAGTAGACCTGGTTCAAGACCGGCTGGAAGGGTTATTTTCTCAAAAACTATTTCTATAGAACATCATATAAATTTTTTTTTATTAAAAATAATCTTATAGACCGAATTCTATAAAAAAATAATAAATTTATTCTATAAAAATCATAACTACAAACTTTATAAAATTTATTCTATTAAAAAGCGTCAGATTTATATAAAAATTTTTATAAATCTATTTCATTCGCATCTAATTAGCCTAGGGTTGATGGAATCAAAATAAATTATTATATGGATTCTATTGGAGTTTTTTTTGGAGAATATTAGAGTGAAGTTAATTTTCTTTGGGAGTTGATGGTTTAATTAATATTAATTTATTAAGATTTAGGGGCGCAGGCAACCTGGATTTTTTTAATTTTCAACTTTTTCAAGTTATTATTTTTTTTAATTGATAAATAATTTTTTGGAGAATTACAAAATGCAAAAAAATTCACTCTCAGTTCTTCAATTAATTATTAAAAAATATTATAATTTGTTAATTGTTGCTATGCGTTGATCAATCATTTCGGTTGATTGCGCATTCCTATACTTTTAAACCCTAGCATGTATGTGTAGAAAATGTTTTTATAATCAAATATGTCAATGTTTTTCCTGATTTTAAAGTCTGAATTATAAAACAAAAAATATAGGTTCGAATGCTTTTTTCATTTTAAATAATAGTTAAATAAATTTTTTTAGAGTAATTATAAAAATAAAGCTGTTACACATATACACGTCTACACATGCATGCTAGGGTTTAAAAGTAAATGATTGATCAACGCATAGCCACAATTAAAAAAATATGATATTTTTTAATAATTAATTGAAGAACTGAGAGTAAAATTTTTTTGCATTTTATAATTCTCCAAAAATTATCTATCAATTAAAAAAAATAATAACTTGAAAAAGTTGAAAATTAAAAAAATCCAGGTTGCCTGCGCCCCTAAATCTTAATAAATTAATATTAATTAAACCATCAACTCCCAAAGAAAATTAACTTTACTCTAATATTCTCCAAAAAACTCCAATGGAATCCATATAATAGTTTGACTAACAGAGAAAAAAAAAAAAAAATTTATAATCTTATACCGTACTACCAACATAGCGGAAGAAATCTGGGTTTTCAGCGAAAAACGCAAAACTGTTAATTTAATTGTTCAATTAAAAACAAAATATTCCATTAAAAAATCTGATTTTTTTTTTAAAAAAAAAGCTTGACATCGATTTATGGGATCATTACAAAACCCCATATTTTTTAATTGATTCCATCATTTTTTAATTGAATCTTAAACAATTGGGGACGGAAGGGCTCACCAATGTGTCGTGTATAATAAGGCGCGGTAGTTACTCTTACATATATATTGCCTTTCTCATACTTGACTCGAGGCGCTACCGTGCCTCCTGATGAAAATAATAAATATCAAATGATACACCGGTGAAATAATTATAAATAAATATTAAGCTTATAAATTGTGTATGATACAAAAAAAACTTTACAAATAGATGTGATATCTAACAAAAAAACAAAAAACAAGTATTTTGTACAAAAAAAAAGCGTCAAGTATTCGAAATTGTAGTCAATTTGTAATGTAACTTGTTTTGCCATTAATTAATCTAAATTGCTAAAAAAAAAATAATAATAATAATAATATAATAAAAAAAATTATACTTGACCCCTCGTAGTTTTTCCTAAATTAAAAATCAAATTTTAAGCCAATATTAATCAATCTTATGTTTAGCGGGGTCAAGTATAATTTTTTTTTTTTTATATTATTATTATTATTATTTTTTTTTAGCAATGTAGATTAATCAATGGCATAACAAGTTACATTACAAATTGACTACAATTTTCAGTACTTGACTTTTTTTGTACAAAATACTTGTTTTTTGTGAGATTATAATAATAATATATCTCATTCATTATTCATCCGAAAAATTTAAAAATAGGCTCATTAAGGAGACAATTATCGATATTGGTAATGAAACTATTTTTAGTTTTAAGAAAAAATAAATATTAAACAATATATGAATTAAAAACTAACTCATGACGTACCGAACAGGCAACTCATTTATATAATATACCTGGCAATCTCGCGCGAGTAATTCACTCGAGGTGGTGAAAAAATGAGTCGAGACACTACCTGGTCTCTTCATATGTACCAACTAATTCAGGAAAAAAAATATTTGAAAAGACAAGACGAATATAAAATTATTAAGCAACAAGAATATCTATATTGATTGTCTTATTCTTTTCTTATTGGGAAAACTTAGAACTTTCCAGTAGTTTGAATGTATAGTAAGCCACAAGCATCTGGAGAAAATATAAAAATTTAAGTTATGTTTTTTATTCTATATTAATATGGACCTTCATGCCTTTATTGATAGTAAATATTTTTTTCTATAAAGTTTTAAAGATTTTGGGGTTTTGAAAAAGTCATTCGGATAAGCTGAACTTCATTAATATCATTAGCAAATTGATTGATTTTTAATGTATTTTGATATTTGACAAGAAGTCTCAGTTTGTAACCAATCGCTCCATTTTCCAGTAATACATTTTTCAAATGTTATTTCTTGGAAATACTTACTGCGACTGATCTAGAAAACAGAATAAAAAAAAACTCATATTGTTATATTTATCGTATAAAAGAAGTAATTATAATTAAAATAATTTATATTAGTTGAACTTACCTCGACAAATCCAAGTTTTGTGAACATTTTTATACTTATTTCATTATCAATTTTTATTTTTGCAGTATATTTTAAAACACCGAGTTCTTTGATACCTAGGAATATATATTTTAACGTTAAAGTTCGAAAAACAATATAAATTGTCATAATTATGAAACTTAATTTTACCATAATAAAGCATGGCTATAATAGCTTGTCGGCCTAATTTATGACCCCTTGCTTTTTCTTCCGCAATCATAATTTCACACTCAGCTATATGATTATCGGGTTCATTAAAATATAAATTAGTGTCTCCAATCATTGACACAATTTCATCTCCAGTTTCAACAAATGTTTTTTTGTCTAAAATTATAAATGTACATTCTGACAAAAAAAAAAAATTTTTTTCAATCATATTTTTTTTAATCGATTTATGTGGTTTTTTTGATATGATTATAAATACTTTTTTTATCGGCAACCCAAGATTTTTGCATTTCATATTCTTCCTCAAGAGTTAAAGGCTCTGAGCCTGTTAAATACTGCAATTCTTCGGATTTCATCCATTCGTGATATCTTTAGTTGACGAAAAAAAACAATAAAAATTAAAAAATAAATACCCACAAATGATAATTTGTAGAATCAGATTTTTTGATATTTATATTAATAAAAATTATTTTTAACATCAATATAAAAAAATCGGATTTTAATATTTAAATATCTAAATTGAATTGTAGATAATAAAAAAGGTTCTAAGTTTTAGTAGGAAAAGGATTAGTTTATAATTTATGTATATTTATTATATTTTTTTTTTTTTCGTAGACAAATACATAACTACGTTGACTCTCTCCAGCAACCAAAACTCATGAAATATTCATGATTATCGAAAAAAATACTAGATTTCGAAATAATTTCATTTTTGTAGCAAAATAAATAAATAAAACTTACCTTTCAACATGTTTTTCCTCATAGGGAACAAGTAAAACATTATTACAATAGATACATGTGTCAGAATAAAAATCCTCCGTTAGGAACCCTCTACAGGAATTCATCTCCATGACTATGATTGAAACCAAGAAGACTAGAAGTACAGAAGAGGTAACTAAACTAGAAATCAAGAAGACTAGAGACCAGGGTAGCTATTCTTGACTCGATTATCCCACCTACATGGGATAACATGAAAACGCCTGAAAATGATTTAGTCGTTTGATGTAGACCATTGAGAAGGATACAAACAAGAAGACTAGAGACCAGGAGAATAAACTTTAGTGGAGGGGGTGTCCTAGCATACGGCGGCTATGTAGAGTGCGCCACTTTTACTCACGAACGGCGCACTACGTAAAGCGCAGTTTTCTATCCCTGTACACCTCAGCCCACCGGCCCTATACTCGAATCGTCAATAAATAAGTAACATAACCATTAATTATAGTAAACGTCAAAATCTCATTGTAATTGTTATTTAAATTGCAAAAAATTGTGAGCCATTCTAGACTCGCGGATTAATTATGTGTAAACATCTTTGTGGCGTGTTGATGGAATTTAACAAAATGATAATAATACATACACATTTAAGGTTGTTTTCCGAAACCAAGGTAGAATGAATATTTGTGCTTAAAAACGCTATATACCGTAACGTTATATTTTATGTCCGGGTCCCCAAGATTTTTGTGCTGCTACTGATTGAAATATTGACTACTGTAGTATATACACTAATTATATTAGTATATTAGTATATACACTAATACTATGCTAGTACTGAAAATTTACATCGTAAAACACTGCTATTTCACACTATAAAAAAAATCCTATTGTATGTTTGTGTATGTCCGTATCTGTGTGTTGATTTCCCTTTCCGCCAGAGAAAAACAACGAAGGAGAGACAAACAGTGATGCCGAACTATGAGTCCCCCACGCGCACAAACCATAAAAAACAATAAATTACTGTTTTTCAAACTTGAATAATTATTAAACGAAACAGACGAAATGAGAAAAATTTATATCAAAAAATTTGTCGTTCTTAGGACTATAAACTGTTAAAATTTGAACGTTTTCTGGTGCGTTTTAAAAAAGTTATTAATAAAAATACATAAAAATATGAGATAACACCTATATCTTGTGTGTTAAAGTTGTCAACTTTGACAGTAAATATCTCAAAAAAAACACACAAGAAAAAATTTAAAAAAATTGACAATATAGATAATTATTTCATTAAAAAAATAAGACCAAAACAAAAAAAATCTGGTGCGATTTCAGATCTCCGTAAACAACCTTAACACGGTTTTTTTAATTTATTTATAAAAATATTTTTTTTTTTATTTTATTATTCTTTTTCTATTCTATTTTCATACAATTATTGTTGATCAGTAAAAAAAAAAAAAACATAAATGCTTAAAAATATAATTGCGGGTATCTTTTTATTACCCATGCATAATGGTTGGTAGAACTTGCTAAGGTACATGTAATTGCTAAGTATATATATTTGCTAAGGATATATATTTGCTAATAGTATATAAAATTGCTAAGTATATATATTTGCTAAGTATATATAATTGCTAAGGTATATGTAATTGCAAAGGTATATATAATTGCAAAGGTACATGTAATTGCTAAGGTATATATAATCGCAAAGGTATATATAATTGCTAAGTATATATATTTGCTATAAGTATATATAATCGCTAAGTATATATAATTGCTAAGTATATATATTTGGTAAGTATATATATTTGCTAATAGTATATATAATTGCTAAGTATATATATTTGCTAAGTATATATAATTGCTAAGGTATATGTAATTGCAAAGGTATATATAATTGCAAAGGTACATGTAATTGCTAAGGTATATATAATTGCAAAGGTATATTTGCTAATATGTATAATTGCTAAGAATATATATTTGCTATAAGTATATATAATTGCTAAGTATATATAATTGCTAAGTATATATATAATTGCTAAGAAAATATATAATTGCTAAGTATATATAATTGCCAAGTATAGATATGATTGCTAAGTATATATAATTGCTAAGTATATATAATTGCTAAGTATATATAATTGCTAATAGTAAATATAATTGCTTAGTGTATACATTTGATAAGCATATATAATTGCTAAGTATATATATTTGCTAAGCATAAATATTTGCTAATAGTATATATAATTGCTGAGGTATATGTAATTGCAAAGGTATATATAATTGCAAAAGTATACGTAAATAATTAGGAATATAATTGTGGGTAATTTTTTATTACCCATGCATGGGTGGTAGATCCTGCTTAGGTAAATAATTTTTTATTATGGATATATGGAAATTCAATAATATGTATATAATTTTTTTTTTTTTAATCAACAATAATTCTGACAGCTTATAACCTTATATATATAACTCTCACTATATAAGTATACAATAATAAAAGCGATATTACAGAACGCTTGATGGTAACATTTACCGACGGTTGACTGACGGCTACCACGGCGCCTCTTATATATATTAAAAAGTAATGGCTATATTTTTAGAGAAGGACGGCGAATAACGGAAATGACGTCTTTTTCTACTTTTTTTACTTTTACTCTCTATCAACCCGCGCCTAAAGATGTTTACACATCAATAAATTAATCCTTATTGCTGTATGAAAAATTCAACTTTGTGATTATTTTTTAAACAATTCTTGAAGGCAAAAGTGGTATTGTTATTAGTTATTATGGTGATGCAAATAACACATCGACAATATCAATACTCGTTCATCCAGACATAAGCATAAAAGTAATTTAAATTTTTATTTTTCATATTTTAAACTTTTAACTTGTTATATTTTTCAATGTACTATTATTTTCAGATAAAAATTAAAAATAAATTTTTTAACAACTTTGATGGCATTGATAAAGTAAGGTCTCTTCAAGACATTTTATCTCTTAAAATGAATGATAAAACAAGAAAAGAAGAAAAAGAATTTCGTAAGAGAGCAAAGCTTGTGAATCCTTTATCCAAACTTAACAATCAACGTACAAAATTACCACAATCACCAAAACAGAAAACAGTCTTACATCAAATAAAAAAATCATCTTTAATAAACAAAAGACGAGTACCAAGACAAACAAGTTTAAAAAGATTATGATTGATAATATGTATTGTCTGTTGTATTTTTAGTAGCTAAATAGTAAAATGATTATTTTGTTGATTTTATAAGATTTACGGATAATAACAATTGATTGTTAATGAAAAAAAAATTAAAGTTCTTTTTTTTTATTATTACCACTCAATAATTTAGTGTATTAGATACAACTTCAAATAATATTTATAATTCTGCAATGTTGCTATACAATTGATTATAAGTAATATAAAATTTAGGTTTGATTTTGAATCAATACAAATTGATAATTATTATTATAAAAACGTTAATAAAATTAATAAAGTAAAACGTTTATTTGGCATAGTTACAATTCAATTCTTAAAAAATGGAGCAAAATAATACACATACTTATACTTATTATTTGTAGATAAATTTTTCAATATAGGTATATTATTATTGGTATACAGCTTGATTAATACAAAAAAATATCACAAAGTTGATTTTTTCGTACAGCAATAAGGATTAGTTTATTGCAATTTAAATAACAATCACAATGAGATTTTGACGTTTATTTACTGACGATTCGAGTATAGGGCCGGTGGGCTGAGGTGTACAGGGATAGAAAACTGCGCTTTACGTAGTGCGCCGTTCGTGAGTAAAAGTGGCGCACTCTACATAGCCGCCGTATGCTAGGACACTAAATGTTACCCCCTCCACTGAAGTTTATTCTCCTGGGTAGCTATTCTTGACTCGATTATCCGCAAGTTATCCCGAGCGACTGGGATAACTTTTTTGTCGCAAAACATGAAAATTTTGGCTTAATTTGTATCCTTCTCAATGGTTTACATCAAACGACTTAATCATTTTCAGGCGTTTTCATGTTATCCCGTGTAGGTGGGATAATCGAGTCAAGAATAGCTACCCTGGTCTCTAGTCTTCTTGGATACAAATTAAGCCAAAATTTTCATGTTTTGCGACTAAAAAGTTATCCCAGTCGCTCGGGATAACTTGCGGATAATCGAGTCAAGAATAGCTACCCAGAAGAATAAACTTTAGTGGAGGGGGTAACATTTAGTGTCCTAGTACGGCGTTCCGCGGCTCCCATTCAGTTCGAACTTCAAGATGGCGACGAAAAAAATGAAAAATGTAAGGATATTAAAAGTTACTAAAATATCACTATTGAATCACATATTGAATGCCACAGCTGTTACTTGTTAATAGTTTGATACATGTTTGTTAATAGACATATGATATATACAGTTGTTAATTTATTTATTTTAATTGTTATCAAAACTATTAATATTGTTAAATATTTAAAAGTACGATAAAAAATGTCTGAAAAAACATTATCTTCTGTCACACATGCTGTGTTATATGATGGACATAATAAATTGACATTTAGGATTACATTTTCAAGTATTCCTGCAGCCTCAACCAAATCATACTTTTATAAAAAAAAATTATTATTAATAATGATCTGAAAGATTTATAAAAATTTAAAATATTAAATATTACCATTTTTTCCAGGTATAAGTCGACAAAATTTTTAATAATTATTTTAAATCAATTAAGTAAATTGGCTATTGTCAAATTTGACAGATGTCATATGAGATTGTTTGTAAACAAAAAAAAAAATCAGGTCTACCACAACAAAATATCAAAAAATTTCCAAGCTCCGCCATTTTGAAGTTCGAACGGAATGGGAGCCGCGGAACGCCGTCCGGAATACAGCGGCCATGGGTGGCCAATTTTTTTTATGCCAAATTAATTTTTTTTTTGTAATATTTCAATTATAATTTAGTGTTTACGTTTGTTTATGTTTGTTTACGTTCTGTAATAGATAGCAGTGCTGACACTACAACGAAATTAAATTCACCATGATAAACCACGCCTATTTTTGGTGGACCGCGGTCCTCTACGGAACGCACCCTATGTAAAGTGCGCCACTTATACTCCTGAACGGCGCACTACGTAAGGCGCAGTTTTTTATATTTTACTAACTTAATCTTATTTATATACTAACTTACTTTTTTAGTTTTTATAATAATTATCAATTTATATTGATTCAAAATCAAACCTAAATTTTATATTACTTATAATCAATTGTATAGCAACATTGCAGAATTATAAATATTATTTGAAGTTGTATTTAATACACTAAATTATTGAGTGGTAAAATTTGATTTTTTTTTAAATAATAAAAAAGATGAACTTTAATTTTTTTTTATCAATAATCAATTGTTATTATCTGTAAATCTTATAAAATCAATAAAATAATAGATTTACTATTTAACTACTAAAAATACAACAGGCAATACATATTATCAATCATAATCTTTTTAAACTTGTTTGCTTGGTACTCGTCTTTTGTTTATTAAAGATGAATTTTTTATTTGATGTAAGACTGTTTTCTGTTTTGGTGATTGTGGTAATTTTTTACGTTGATTGTTAAGTTTGAATAAAGGATTCACAAGATTTGCTCTCTTACGAAATTTAGGGATAAAAAACTGCGCTTTACGTAGTGCGCCGTTCAGGAGTAAAAGTGGCGCACTCTACATAGCCGCCGTATTCTAGGACACCCCCTCCACTAAAGTTTATTCTCCTGGTCTCTAGTCTTCTTGCTAGAAATACAGGAGGACCATGAAGAATAGAAAACAGGAGGACGGACTTAAATGGGGCTATCGAGCCAAAAACGCTACCAAAAACCAATGGCTGAATTAGTTCTATATTGGCCTGTAGACTGCTCTTCTGCAGTGCTTGCACCACCTTCAGTTGCCGTAGTACGCGTACGTGTGATAATATATAAAACGGTATCTTTATATGTGTAGGTCATGGAGTTTAACAAGGAGGGTAATCTGTGACGTCACACAATAGGTGCTTTCTTTCACTAAAATCTTCACCTGGAGCTCCAGGTGAACGCCATCTATTGGAATATAGAACACCATCTGTCAGCACATTTGTAAAGTATAATTTTCTGAAAAAAAATGTCTGAACATTGGCGTCAACTCAATCATTGATTTGTTATGATTGAATTGTTAGGTTAATCGTTGTTAAATGACAACCGAAAACAATAACAAATAAATAATTGAGTTGACGCCAATGTTCAGACATTTTTTTTCAGAAAATTATACTTTACAAATGTGCTGACAGATGGTGTACTATATTCCAATAGATGGCGTTCACCTGGAGCTCCAGGTGAAGATTTTAGTGAAAGAAAGCACCTAATGTATTAGGATAGGGAGCTGTTGAAGATGACAGAATGGAGCAATTTAGTAACATTATCGGCCACTGACGGCGCTAGTCTTGGTAGGTACCGAAGTCAAAATCACATGTTTTTTTGTTTACTACTTATTTTTGTGTCAAGATAATTATTTGACACAAATAATAGCTAAAATTTAGTAAACAAATAGCTAAAAAAAAAGATAGACTCAAAAAACGACAATTTATTAATCAATTTCTGCTGGATAAAATATTTTTTTTTGCTGCATCTATTTCCTTAGCTATTTTTTCTCTAAATTTTGAATAAATAAAAGTATGTAAATTATTTTTAAATAGACAAATAGCTAAAGATTGAGATGGACACAAAAAAAAAATAATTTATTAAATACTTATTGCTGGGTAAAATATTAAAAAGAAAAAATAGGGTGCAATTATTTATTTAAAAAATAAAAACAAATATACCTAAGAAAATAGATGTACTCAAAAAAATATTTTACTCAGCAATAACTATTTAATAAATTATCTTTTTTTTGGGTCCATCTCATTTTTTAGCTATTTGTCTATATAAAATAATTTACATGCTTTTATTTATTGAATATTTAAAGAAAAATTATCTACGAAAATAGATGCAGCAAAAAAGATATTTTATCCAGCAAAAATTGTTTAATAAATTGTCTTTTTTTGAGTTAATCTCATTCCGTATAGCTAATTGCTTATTTAAAAATAATTTTCAGGCATTTATTAATTAGATGCATCCATAGACAATATTAATTTTTAAATAAATACATGTATTTTATTTTTTTACACAAAAAAATACTTTAACTGAGCCACACAATAATAATAACATATGACCTTGACTTCGGTACTGACCAAGACTAGCGCCGTCAGTGGTCGATAGAGTTACTAAATTGCTCCATTCAGTCATCCTCAGTAAATTTTCAGAGATTATCCTCCTTATAGACCTCCATGCAAGAAGACTAGAGATACAGGAGGAGTAACTCCCTATCTCAATGCATGTAATATCTTTCAGCCAATTCGCGTGAGGCTAGTAGTTGTCATAGCGAATTTAGCGTACAGCATGGTTCAGCGCATTGTATATTTATTTCTTATTTTTAATGCGCAGCTTACACATACATACATATATTAATTGGTTTTCGACATTAATGTATATATGTATGTGTAAGCTGCGCATTAAAAATAAGAAATAAATATACAATGCGCTGAACCATGCTGTACGCTAAATTCGCTATGACAGCTACTAGCCTCACGCGAATTGGCTGACATATTCGAGGCGAGTTACTCCTCCTGTATCTCTAGTCTTCTTGGCTGTATCCTTGATTTTTTCTAACCACAATTATCAAACCAAAACAAATAACAATTAACAAATATCATCATCAATACCAAACCTGTCGAAAATACAAAATAAATCCGGTGAGGAAGAAGACTAGGTCCCAAGTCTCTAACTGTTAGTAAAGCAATTGACTATATTGTTATAATTAACTGTTTGGTATAAGTAAGTATAGTTTGCGTTACAAGTCGATACGATTTAAAAATATGAATATAAACATGCTAATAATTATTCCAGAATGACTGAATCTTCGTCGATAGAAGCCGGTGCAATTGTAATAACGGAGCATGAACGAGATCTTGCACAAAGTGCCTTAATAGAATTTCAAAAAAAGGCATACACAACTTGTTTATCATATTTAAATAAACTCGAGTCTTTGAGGCCAATGGATTTGAAAGTCATTCACAATAAAATAATTGTTGAGTATTATAAATGCGATTTAAAAAAAACAGAATTGGCGAAAAAAACTTTAAATGCTGTTTGTGGTAACCCAATTTTTAATGATGTATCACTAGAGACATCAGAAGATGTTGAAAAATGTGTTATGCGATATAATCAAGCAGTTTTACTTTATCATACACGACAGTACGAAGCTGCACTTCAAATTCTTAATAGACTTTTTACTTTTGTAGAACCAATGGGTTAGTTTCCTTATTCATTGATCATTTGCATTTTTGATTATAATTTAATACCTCTGCTCATTTTACAACGATACTTCTTTTTCTAGAAGAAAATTTAGCATGGAAAGTTTGCTTGCTGTTAATTGAACTTCACATTCAAACAAATCGACTTGATGCAACTCTATCATTAATAAATTACGTTGAGAGTCAATTTATCTGTTCGTCTGAAACGTTAAAATCATCATCAACATCTGGTGATATTTCGAATCTAACAAAAACACCATCAAAAGAAATTGAAAAAATGAAAAAAAAAGATAAAACAGATTCTCAGAGTGACTTGTTTCGAATAAAACTGCTGAAATACAAAGCTCAAATTTATCTTCTTTTACACCGACCAAAATTATGTCAAAAAAAATGGGATACAATGTTGTCACTTGGTGCGCTGCAAACAACCTCAACAATTTTTTTAAAAGCCCATTATGAATACGTACTCGGTAACTATGATAATTCAATCAAATTATTAAATTCAGCTACTGATAATTTGGATTACAAATTATGTGGTGAATCAGTAGCAGTTATTTATTACAACAACATGGCCTGTATTAATTATTCTCGTTCAAAGCCAAATTTAGCAGTATTTTATTTAGAAAAAGCATTAGAAGAAAATAAAAAGTCAATTGAATCAATCCGTTGTAAAGATACAGATAAAGACCCATTATCATCACAACCAGTATATACTCTTGGCGGTGATAAACATCACGAATTGATGTTTAGTTTAGGTATTTCACTTTTACAAGGTGGACAAGCAACTCGAGCATTTGATTGTTTTCTTGAAGCAGCCCAAAGACTCCAAAATAATCCAATTCTATGGCTAAAACTTGCTGAATGTTGTGTCTATTGTCATAAACCAACCAATGAAGTTGACTTTGATGTCATCAAATTTCGAGATTGTTTAGTTCAAAAAGTCATAGGAAATGGTAATAATAAAAAAATTATATTGTCATCTAGATTGAATAATGACACAAAATATCATTACGAAAGTTTGTCGTATGCAATACCACAACCGACAATTGAATTTGCCATGTTGTGTCTTAAAAATGCACTTTTTACTTTGCCAAAAGATGAAAATATGCCATGTCCACCATCAAATCCAAGTGATTTACAATTTAATCCATCAGCTAATTTATCTAGTAGCAATACAAGTGGTTTGCGAGGATCAATTGGAGGCTTAACACCTTCTAGTGGTATTCTTAATACTCATCCATCAATGTTAATCACACCAGTTACGTCACATGCAACTTGGATTGAAGCTATGAATCTGAAAATTGCCATTCTTGCTGCATCATCATATGTATCACTTTGTCTTGGTGATTATATGGTTGCTTTTGAACATGCAAAAACCTTATTGAAAATTGAAAAAATACCAGGTGCTTATAAATTATTAGGAAGTTTATATGCTGCTGAAAGCCTAATTTTAATGGACAAAATTAATGATGCTATTGATTATTTAAATATTCAGGATCTTTTTGATTTGGATTTGTCAATCGATTTGCCTGATGTTGACAGTGAGCAAGATAATGATTGTAATGTTAATGTATTTGCTTTTAAACAGAGTAAGTTTTTTTTTTGAATGATTAAAATGTTTTAAATTTGTTTTGTTATTTTCCGTGCTCTCATTTTTATTTTCAGAATGGTTTCCAAGAAGTTTGAGAACAGCCAATGCAGTGTTGCGATATAATTTAGCGGTTGCTTATGCAATAAGAGGTGAACTTGATAAATCAGGGGAAACACTGAAACAAGTGTATATGTCAAAAGGGCCAGATTGTGATATACCAATTCATGTCATAATGCTTGCATTGTACATTGAATTGCAACTTGGTAATTTTATTTTCGCAGTATTTTGAAAATTAATGTTTTTATATAAGAGGCATTCAACGTCAATTCAGATGGTTCTAATCCTGACCCCTACCAATGTTTGTTCATGATTTTTTCCTTAGCTACCTGGTTCAAAAATCACCTCTTTTAGAGATTTTCCATTCTCTTTCATTATCCCGAGATCCGTAGAAAAACAAAAACTACTCCGAAATAGAAAAAACAATCCAATTACGAATAAATTAAAATTATGATTTTTTAAATATCGGTAGTTTCGGCTGGATTTCGGAATGGGACTTCAATAACAACCTTGTGTTTTTCTCGAACGAAAGTGGAATTTTAAACATGTTTTCAGACAAATAATAACAATGATTCAATAAACGGTTTTTTTATATTGATGATTAAAATGATATAAATACTAATAATAATTATATGTGCAATAATGACAATACGAAATGAAAAATTACTATCGTCATTATAATTTTTTTTTAAATTCTACTTAGAAAAAAAAACAAGGATAATATTTGATAACGTCAAAATCCATCTCTGAATAAAAAAAAACTTCTTTTTTAGCTACGACAATCACAATTTTAAATCATATCAGTCAGTTTTTTTTATCTTGAAGTAGTTTTTATTTTTTTCAGGAGTCGTAATAAGGTAAGCAACGTTAATGAAAATGGAGGTTGTTATAAGATCAGTTATGACTTGAAAAAAAATATGAGCAAAATCGCTGGGGGCCAAGATTGATCTGTCCGAATTTAAATGACAATATATATGCATAAACTTTGGGAATCGGTAAACTCAGTTCCAAAGAGGAAAAGCGTGACTTATCTTCGATTATTGCCTTTCTACAATTTTTAGTTCTTTCTATATTAATGCCTAGTTTTGCCAAGTGTATAAAAACGATCTATTTTTTTTTTTTTTTTTCGCATTGATTAATATCATACCAATAATATATTTATAATAACAATGGAACATAAAAAAAAAAAACTTTATTTATAAGTTTATTTACGCAACATTTTTTTTTTTTTTAAATTCTTTATAAAATTGTCAAAACTAGGCATCATTATAAAAAAAACTAAGAATAGTATAAAGGCCATAATCGAAGATCTCATCACGGGGGAGGGGCTAGGGTGAGTAGAACTGAGTTTACCTTCGTCCTAAACTTTACAGAAAAATTTTCGAAATGAAAAAGAAAACAGTTAATGTTTTTACTTTTTTTTTTTTTTCTCACAGATCATGTAGACATTGCAAGATCAATAGTCAAGCAGCATTGTCCTCAGTACTGGTGATGTTTTTCAAACTGAAATGTTTTTTCGTTGGCAAAAAAAAAAAACTTTCTGTTTAAGTTTTCCCCAAAAATCATAATAATCAACTACTGATATAAATTATATATAGAAATTATATGAACAAAAATACATCAATTTGTCAACCTAGTTTTATTGATTCAAGCCTTGTTTATTTATAATTAATTGATAAAGTATAATTAATTTATAATTAATTTATAATTAATTGATCTTTTTGAAAAATAAACCAATGCGTATAGAAAGATTTTCATTTTTCTCAACTTGAACTTGTAATTTCATATTGAACTAATAATAGTGAAACAATGCTCAAAAAGCAAAAGGATTGAAAGAATGAGTATTCATTACATAAATAATGATTATAGAACCGAGTAGTCTACGCAATATTGTTTCAACACGGTTACTGTTTAATATAAAGAATGACGTGATATAATTTTTAACACCAGGCTCGGAATTTTTATCACAAGAATAACAACAAAAAAAATTATTTAAACAAAAAAAGTTATAAACAATTGCATAAAATTTTGAATAAAAAAATTTAATTTGAATTTTTTTTTTTATTATATAAAGGAAAATACACTGTAGTCTAAGTACTCAGAATTATTTTTTTTTTAATTATTTATGCATTTTTTTTTATTTTATATTTTTTACGTGTATAAACAATTATTTTATAAATAAAAAAACCGCATTGAAGGATATTTTGTTTTTTACTGCATAAATTCATATATATTTATTTCATGTATATTTATTACAGTTCGGTTATTTTTTTTTGAATTTTTCCGAGTATTTATCGGAAATTTTTTTTAACAATTATTTTGAAAATTATTTAAAAATTCAAAAATTCAAATAATATTAACATTATAATATGCAATTGTTTATAACTTTTTTTATTTAAATAATTTTTTTTGTTGTTATTTCTGAGGTGGAAATTCCGAGCTTGGTGTTAAAAATTATATCGTGTCATTCTTTATATTATAGAAAAAAAAATTTTCAAAAAAAGTTAATATTCAAAGGTTTTATGGAATTGTTTATAACTATTTTGTTTGATAATTTTTTTTTATTGTTATTTTTTATGTGAAAATTCCGAGCTTAGTGTTAAAATTTATATCGCGTCATTCTTTATATTATAGAAAAAAAAATTTTCAAAAAAAGTTAATTTTTAAAGGTTTTATGCAATTGTTTATAACTATTTTGTTTGAATAATTTTTTGTTGTTGTTATTTTTGGGATACAAATTCAAAAAATTCAAAAATCAAAAATATAAAACGAAATAAAATAAAATATTAGAGAAGCTAGAACCGGTTTTTATTTGCTATCTTTTTTTAGGGAATTTTAATTTCCTATTGTTTTCGCTTTTCATCTGGACCCCCCGCCCCCCCCGAAAATATTCTAAGTCTCTTAATTAATCTAAATACGATAAATTTTGTAAATATAAATAAAAATACAGAAAATACGGGAAAATATCAAGTAAAAATCACTGAACATGAAGAAAAATACGATAAAAATGGTAAAATATCAGTAAATATAAAGGAAAATACAGAAAAATATATGAAAATATCGAGAAAAAAACACTGAATATAAAGAAAAATACGATAAATATGAGAAATTTTAAAGGGAAAATCACTGAATATAAAGAAAAACACGATAAATATGGGAAAATATCACATAACTATCAGTAAATATGAAGGAAATATACGAAAATTTCATGGGAAGATCACTAAATATAAAGAAAAACACGATAAATATGGGAACATATGAATTATTTATGAGAAATTTTAAAGAAAAAATCATTGAATATAAAGAAAAATACTATAAAAATGGGAAAATTTCGAGTAAATACCAGTAAATATAAAGGAAAATACAGAAAAATATGATAAATATCGGAAAATATCACATAAATATCAGTAAATATACAGGAAAATATTTTTGCAACTGTAACATAATTTTTTTATATCATTTTCCTTTTTTATTTGTGACGATCAACGTGGAGGAGAATGGAGGAGAAGTTTTAGACAATTATTTTATGATTTCCCCGCGATCAGTCTTCTTATCTTAAACTTTGAACCTGAATATCTCGGAAACTATTAATTTAAAAAAAAAAACTTATTCCACCTAAATTATTTTAAATTTTTTCCTCTACATTTTTTATCTTAACTATTTTCCGCTATATACCCCCGTTCCTACGCTATCCTAAAAAAAAACCCTTTTTATTTTTTTTAAACCGTTCCCTCAACCCTATCAAATTTTAAACACCACCATTCGATTCGTGACCCTCAAAAACATACCCTAATATTTTTTTTTCTAAAAAAATTAAACAGTAACCGTGTTGAAACAATATTGCGTAGTCTAGAGAATATGATGAGTTATACGAGATTCAAAGAATCGCAGAAAAAACACTTTTCGAATTTCTATAATTATACTAGCAGTGTTAACACAGCCAAATCCCAAAATCCACTGTATTTACCGAGAAGAAAAGGGGTGAATGGGTGCATTCCTCTGATAAAAAATTCTTTTTCGTTTTCGTTTTTCGCCCTGTAATACCGACCAAATTTTTATAGGAAACAATTGTTTCTTGTAGTGGCAGTCTTGGCACATAACATGATTTTTTTTTACTCCAATTATGGAAAGAATGACCTTTTTACGTTTAATGTTCAACGTTTATAAGTGAAATAAACAAACATTTTTTTGGAGCATGTGGTGCATGCACCCAAGGTGTGTATTCCTTTAATAAAATACTCTTTTTCGTTTTCGTTTTTCGCCCTGTAATACCGACAAAAAACTAAAAACAGAAACAACGACAAAAATGATAAAATTCTCTATTTTCTACACAACAAAATAACATAATAACAATAACAAATATACATGAGATAAAAAATTTAACGAATCAACAAATCCAGGTAATTGATATAATAATTTTTTTTTTGTATACTAAAATACAATGTATTTATATTCTCGTGTTTGGGAAATGTTTAATATATATTCCCAAAAATGTTTATTTATTTACTATTTATTTATAAAATATCTTTATATTTCATATTTATAATTGATTAGATATGAATAAAGTTGGAAGTAAAAGCAATCGTGGTGGAAGACCTATCCATGATGTTTGGGATAAAGATTTTTTTCTTCCAGTTCGAGATGAAAAACAAAGAATAATTGGTGCATATTGTTAATTATAAGTCTGATTAAAGTTTATTGAAAGAGTTAATTGAATAATTCAATCAAAACAAATCAAGTTAACCTCTATGTAAACAAATAAAATGTTAATTTAAAAAATTACTTACATGACTCTTTATTTTTCTAGAACTCATTATTACACTTGTGGTATATACAATAATTTGTTTTTAATTTTCTGATTTATTTATTTTGATTTATTTGGATTTATTATTTTTATTTATTTATAAAGTTTGTAAACAAATATAAATAATAATATACATTATACGTATGACAGCTGATTGAGCTGATTGTCGAATCAACAGTCGGTAAAACATGTTCAAAATGGCATCTGAGATATCTTACAGTTTCTTACAGTAACTTACAGTAATTTACTGTAAGTGTAAGAAACCTCAAAAATCAACCATTTACCCATCACTGATTTGTATCCTTCTCACTGATTTACATCAAACGACTGAATCACTTTCAGGCGTTTTCATGTTATCCCGCGTAGGTGGGATAAATGTGTCAAGAATAGCTACCCAGATTGTGATTTAAAAATATACCGGTATTTTTTTTTTCGGTGTTAATATGAGGTGTGTTCGTTCACTATTCACACTGAGCGTATGCACGGAGCGTATGCAAGGAAGCGCTAGAGTCGTGCGGTCATTTGAAGAAACTTTTTTAATAAAATTTATTATTTATTTATTGTTATTTGTTTTTTTCAGTTCTTTTGCTGTCTTTCATAATTATTAATTGCTAATTAGTTATGGTGTTGTTATTTTTCTTTCCGAATCCAATGCGTTAGTAAATTTTATCAATAAAGTTTCTTCAAATGGCCGCACGACTCTAGCGCTTCCTTGCATACTCTCCGTGCATATGCTCGGTGTTAATAGTGAACGAACACACCTATGGTATCGCCGTATTCAATACCAAACCGGTCTTCTGTATATTAAAATACGGTATCAAACTGAATTTTTGATACGATACCGTATTAATACCAAAATGCACCTCTATAGATGTAAAAATACGGTATCAAAAGTGTGGCGCTAGTGTCAATTTTACTGTCCGCCATCAAATTTTTGCACCGAATTTCGAACACTTTTTCAATAAATATAAAATGAAAAAATTATATAAAAAAACAATATCTGTAATAAAAATTGAAAAAAGGTATACATAAATTATCAAATTATTACAAATTGACATAAATAAATAAATAACTAAACCAATAATTTATTATTATACTTTTTTGTTATTTTATTATAAGACAATGTTTATTGCTAAGTACAGTCTTGAGATGATAGTATCACTTTTGAGAAAATTTTTTAGGTAAATTATATCAATATATAATATTTTAATATTATTTCAATAATTTCATAAAAAAAAAATATTATATGTTTTTATTATTTAGATATATTATATATTTTCATCATTTTAATTTATCAATTTATTATTATAATTATTAATATATTATTTTAATAAATTTATAAAAAAAAAAACTTCTGAGCCATTCTAGACTCGCGGGTTCAATATGTGTAAACATCTTCGGCGCAAAAATAGTTTCGAAAATCTAAGATATCCCGATTTGTTCAAGGTGGCACTTTTTGAAAAAATTTTAAAAAAAAAACATTTAAAAATATTTAAAATTTTAAAATATTTGGAATCAATGAAATTTTTATAATGGTCAAGGCCTTGAGTCTAGAATTCACAAAATTTCAATTTTTTCTATTTTCTTTTTTTTTTTTTTAAATGCTGCCACGGTCGATCAACCCGTAAACTTATTCCAACTCTCTCAAATTTTCCAAACTGCTCTTTTTTTAAATGTTCTATCCAAAAAATTTTTTTTTTTTTTTTGGAGCTATAGATAAAGTGCGTGGCAAACCAACGTATATTTATATTATTTAAATACTTTTGATCGCATCGAAGAAACAGAGTATTGTAAAGTATTGTTTTTTATTACTCTGCTTCCGGTTTCAAAATTTATAAATTTTTTGATATATATATAACAAAATAATAATATTAATTATTATTTATTAATAATAATTATTATTTATTAATAATAATTATTATTTATTAATAATACTAATTATTATTTTTAATAATATTGATTATTTATTGATAATATTTATTTATTAATAACTATTATACAACAATCAAATGCGTTTATTAAGAACAAATGGATAAGAAGAAAGATGCAAATGTTCAAATAATTCGTTCAAGAGTACTAGTAATTGTCTTTTTTTACTTTGCAACATTTTGCAATACCCGTGAAGCTAACGAAGCCTTTTTCGATATCGGGAAGTTGGATAGCACCAGAATTATGTGCTTTTTATGTGCTATTTTACTGCCATAGAAAGAATTTTCCTGCTCCCATAGGTTCGGAGAAAATCAATTTTCAAAAGTGCTCTGCTAAGTCGACATGATGCTAGCAGAGCATTTATTAAAAAAATATTTAAAAAAAAGAATGTAAAGCATAAAATAGAGTGCTAATTATGTGCTATTTTACTGCGGTATTAGTTTTTTCATATGACCAATAAATAAACTGAAATAAAAATTTTCCAGAAAATAATATGAAGCTGCAAGAGCATTTTCTAAACTAGATCAAATTTAGAAAAATATAAACTATCAAAATAATGTGTTCATTATGTGCTATTTTACTGCTCAATCAGATATTTTATTGCTCCTATAGTTTTCCGGATAAAAAAGATAAACCTTAAAGACTCATGATTCTTGAGGAAAATTTTTTTTTTTTGAAAAAACTATTCGAGCAATAAAACTGAGGTGAGTTTTATTGAAAAGCACATAGAAAAAACTATAAGATCAAAATAAAATACTGTAAAAATATAAATATTGTAAAAGCAAAATTGCACAGATGAACATCTAAAAAAATGCAGAATTACTTGAGTGTCTCGATGAATCAAATGATGCATTACAAAGCGTGAGTTCTAACTGAAGGTCAGAAGCAATACATCACTAGTATAGGTACATGTACATGTATACAAATGAAATAATGTGTGTTTTCTGTCTCATAAACGTAAAACTATATGAAAAAAATATGTAAATTACGGACCGGAAAAGTTTTTTCCTTAGCTACATCCTATCTTCCTTTGCTATTTCAATCATTAGGAGAAAAAAAAAATTAAGTTAGCATTAAAACAGTGCTATTTTAAAATAATAGTTTTTTCGGAAATCTATAGAAGCAATAAAATATCTGATTGAGCAGTAAAATAGCACATAATGAACACATTATTTTGATAGCTTATATTTTTTTAAATTTAGTCTAGTTTAGAAAATGCTCTGGCAGCTTCATATTATTTTCTGGAAAATTTTTATTTCAGTTTATTTATTGGTCATATGAAAAAACTAATACCGCAGTAAAATAGCACATAATTAGCACTCTATTTTATGCTTTACATTCTTTTTTTTAAATATTTTTTTAATAAATGCTCTGCTAGCATCATGTCGACTTAGCAGAGCACTTTTGAAAATTGATTTTCTCCGAACCTATGGGAGCAGGAAAATTCTTTCTATGGCAGTAAAATAGCACATCAAAAGCACATAATTCTGGTGCTATCCAACTTCCCGATATCGAAAAAGGCTTCGTTAGCTTCACGGGTATTAAAAATAGCTAAAATAAAAAATTCTATTGATTGTATAATTTATTAAAGCGTAATAATAATATATTATTGCATAAATGAGTTTATTTTTGAAATTACATATTCATCCATAGCCAATCGGTGATTTAAGAATTATTAATTATTTTTTGAAGATTTATTTTTAAATATTAATTAGCTAGAATGATAGATGTAATTACATAAATAAATTTTTAAATAATTATTTTTCAAGTATTTGTTTATTAAATTAATTACTTTAGGTAATTTTGAATGCATTTCACAAAAACAACCAGCTAGAAAAACAGATGCATTTTTTTAAATAAATTTTTAAACAATATTTTTATAGTTAATTGTCTTTTTTTCTATTTACATCATATTTCGTAGCTGTTTGTTTATTCAAATGATTAATTAAGATAATTTTTAATATATTTAAAATCAATAAATGACTATAGGAAGACAAATGCAATTGATCGACTAATTTCTTAAACAGTAGTTGCAATAAAAAATAGACAATTACTTTTACACTTTATTTTCCCACTTCTTCTGTACCTATTTGTTTATTTAAAAAATTATTGTATGTAATTTTCAATACATTTCTAATAAATAAAGGATTATAAGAAGATAAATTCAGTTGTTTAAATAATTTTTTGAAGTGAAACTTCTTTAGAATGGGCAGTAAAAAAAAACAAACAAAAGATGGATGCAACGAAAGTAACGGTATGAAGGTAAGTACATTTAAATTATTTTTTATCTTGTTTTATTTATTTATCCCCTTGACAACGCTAGGAAAAAATTTGTTTAAAATTAAAAAACAATTGAAAAAAAAAACAAAATGTAAATCTGATATTAGTCGTTAGTGTAGTATGTTTTTTTGTTTTGAAAATTTAATTTTTTTCATTAAAAAACAATTGAAAAAAAAACAAAATATAAATCTGATATTAGTTGTTAGTGTAGTATGTTTTTTTGTTCTTTGCATAAGTATCTTGACAGCAGCAAAATAAATATTATCAATTTTCTTTATGAAGTCATGAATTATATATTTCCTTTTTTATCCTTTCAAGAAAGAATAAATTGTACTTGTGGTAAGTTTAATTTTAGGAATAGGGTTTCTTCTTATTTGTTGAAAATCTGCACTTATGTTCTTTTATTGAATCGCCAATTTTTAGGATCATCTCATGAACCAAAATATTAATAACTGGTCCTGCCAAAATTAAATTAAATTGAATCAAATATTTAAATAAAAAATATTTAATAATAAATTTATAAATTTACAAATTTTACAGTTTGCAAAGCATGGCAAGAAGTAAATCAACTTAAATGGACAGACGTAAAATGTTTGAATTTACTCGATTAAAATAGCAAACAGCAGATATATTTATTGAAGAAATGTCCCACTTTATATTCTTTGAGTTTATATATTTTAGAAGATGATATATATTTATTTGATTTGTTCAAATTACAACTATGTCTCAAGAAAATGTTCGTTTATTCAAATTTCTCAAAAATATTTAAATTTCATGAGGTATGATCATGATAATATCATTTTTTTTATACTTAATTTAAAAAAAAAAATTAATAAATAATATTTTGTACTTCAAATTTTACAACATTTCAAAAGAATGACCAATCTTCAGTTTTATTCTATGAATTTCCTTGGTATTAATATTTTGGATGAAATGCGTCATTTTGAAAATTTGAATGAATTAAAATTTACAAATTGCACCATACATATAAATGATATTTCAACACTAAATTTATCGTCAATAGCATTTGAAAACACCGTTATTGTTGATGATGAGTTTATTTATATTGCTAAAAATTGTCAAAATTTGACAACACTTATAATTTCTGGAAACTGGGATTTGACTGTGGATGGTTTAAAAAATAATAATAATTTCAAAAATATTGAGATTTTATCTCTTCAAGATACTAATACTAATGACGACGTATTGATCGTACCAAAAAATTTAAAAAAACTAAATCTTGCATATACATATGTTACTGATGATGGTATTTGTGCGTTTTTGAAATCTTGTTCATATATAAATTTTTTGGATATTACTTCTACTCAAATTAGTGTATTGACTTCTGAGAAATTGGTTTCTTATATGCCAAAACTAGTTATTAAAAAATATAAATGAAACTTTTTGATGAATTTAAATAAATATATGTTTAATATATATATTTGAAGTAATATAAATTTTTTGTTCACAATTAATAAATAAATGTATTGAATTAATTTATTAATAAATGTATGGAAAAAAATGAAATGGAAAAATTTTTATTATAAAGGGAAAATATCACGAAATGTGTACCTGAAATGGTTAATCATTTAATCAATTAATCATTCAACTAAATTTTTCAATTTTTCTAACGTTCAATTTTTTATTTATTTATTTTTTTTAAATAAATAACTGTTTTTACGGAGGCTAAGAGCCATAGGCTCAGCCGCAGTATTGTATTTACGGCCGAAAAAAAAAAAACGTTCATAACTTACGAACCAATTGACTTAGAGTGATCGTATTAGGCTTAAATGATGCGTCTCTGGAAACTCTATCGCCCGCGTAGTGGGTTTTTTTTATTTTTTTCAATAGTTTTTGGTAGAAAAAAAAAAAACTTAAAAATAGAAATAAAAAAAAATCAGACATTTAATTTTTTTTCTCAAAAACTATTGAAGATAGCCAAAAAAACTTATATATGTTATTACAGAGCTTTAAAAGAGCTTTCAATTGAGCTTAATACCATGTCTTTATTTTGATTATCGTAAAAGTTATAGCGCTTTTAATAAACTTTTAATTCAATTTTTTAACAAGTTCAAAAAATTAGATATGGAATAACTCAACGTAGAATTGTCAGGGAGACTTCGTATTAGGCTCAAATTTTGCGTCTCAAAAATCTCTATCGCCCGCATTGTGGGTTTTTTCCGCCATCTTTAATAGTTTTTGGTGGAAACCAAAAAAACACTAAAATTTATAAAAAAAAATCAGATATTTAATTTTTTTTCTTCAAAACTATTTCAAATACAATATAAATCCACATATCTCATGATAGAACTTTGTAAGATCTTTCATTTGAGCCTAATTCGATGTCTTAATTTTTATTATCCCAAAAGTTATAACGATTTTAAAAAAACGTGAAAAAATTAGATATTGAATAACTCAACGTAAAATTGTCAGGGAGACTTCGTATTAGGCTCAAATTTTGCGTCTCAAAAATCTCTATCGCCCGCATTGTGGGTTTTTTCCGCCATCTTTAATAGTTTTTGGTGGAAAAAAAAAACACTAAAATTTATAAAAAAAAATCAGATATTTAATTTTTTTTCTTCAAAACTATTTTAAATACAATATAAATCCACATATCTCATGATAGAACTTTGTAAGATCTTTCATTTGAGCCTAATTCGATGTCTTAATTTTTATTATCCCAAAAGTTATAACGATTTTAAAAAAACCTGAAAATATTAGATACTGAATAACTCAACGTAGAATTGTCAGGGAGACTTCGTATTAGGCTCAAATTTTGCGTCTCAAAAATCTCTATCGCCCGCATTGTGGGTTTTTTCCGCCATCTTTAATAAAGTGCATATTTTTTTTCTAGTACATGAACCTATTTTACAGTAAATTTCATTTCATTGATCATGTAGTCAACCAAAATTTTGATATCGTTTTTTTTAATAATGTTGATCTTGATAATGACAAATCATTTAATTATATTTAAGCAATGATTTAAGTTTACCATGGCCCTAGCCGGAGTATTGAAAATTTTTAATTTTCAAAGGGTAACGCGGGCCCACGCCGCAACAAACGTTACCAGATCTTTTTTTTTTTTTTTTGTTTTTAATGTTGTTCACTTTCTGTTGTCAACGAAAATTTGTAAATCAAAGGAAATTAAAATACAACCTATCAATTAAAGATTATATTATAAGATTACTTCATTTATCAAAATAATAAATAAGTTTATTAATATTTGATGATTTTCTTACAATTAGACGAAAGGTTTTCTGTGACATAGCTGATTGACGTATTTAATAAACATAATAGTTCACTCGAAAGGAGAGCGAAAAAGACAACTCGTTAAAAATATATTAATGCAACGAGATTCTTGAGAGATCAATTATTCTTTATTAGAATTACTAAAGAAGTTTCACTTCCCTGTGCGTACAATAACACACAACTTTTTTTTTTTAATTAATTCTATAGTAAGATGTCTTTTTTTTCATTCTTTTTTCCTAGCTAAGTGTTTATTTGAATAACCGATTTAGATAATTTATTTGTTTATTTATCATAAACAAATGGCCAAAAATGCAAGTGATTGAACAATTTTTTAATTAATATTTCTACAAGCAACTCCATATTTTCTCTTAGTTATTTGTTCTTCAAAAAAGTAATTCATGTAAACTTGAATGGATTTTGCAAAAACAAATGGCAAGAAAAAAGATGCAATTGATTTAATAATTTTTCAAACATTAATTGAACACGTTATTGTAATTCTTTTATTTGCACTCCTTTCCGAAGCCATTTAAATATGGTTTATTAAAAAAAATAATTCATGCAATCTTAAATCTATTTATCAAATGCAAATGTCCAGAAAAACAAATGTAGATCATTGAATAATTCTTTAAACAATAATTCTACGAGTACTTGTTTTTCAGCAACTCAATCTTCTTTATTAGTTATTTGTTCATTAAATATTTATCAACTATATTTCTTAAAAATTTAATTTAAAAAATTCAATGGTTAGAAATACACAGTTGTGATTATAATCTATGGATAAATAATTAGTCAAACAATAATTAAACTCCCGTAACCATTTGTCTATTAAAAAAAATTATTCATACAATCTTAGTTAAATTAATTAGGTGAAAAAGCTAGGAAAAAAAAGCAATTAAATAAAGAATTTATTGAAATGTTATTATCTATTTTCGCAATTGTATGCTCGTTATAACCAATTGTTTGATAAGTATAATCGAAATGCATTTTTAAATAACAAATAGATAGAAAAACAAATATAATTGCATAAATATTTTTTGAAACAACAATTCTTCAAGTACTTGTTTTTCTTTTGCAACTTTATCTTTTCCCATAGCCAATTGTTCATTGGAAAAAAAAAGTTATTTATTTAAAATGCATTTTTAAAGATCAAACAGCTGGGGAAACATGTAGTTGGTTGAATAATTTTCTAAGTAATAATTGAACGAGTGATTGACTTTTTTCAATTACATTCATCCTGTAACTTTAAGTTAAATAAATTCACTAAAATAAACCATATTATAAATAAATTATTAATGTATAATAATCTAATAATTTGTTATATATGATATATATAATAATAATAAACATACAATGTTACTATTTTTTTTACAAGATAATATATAATAGATGCATATATTATTATTTATCCGCTCAAGCATTTGATTTACTAGAAGCGACATTATCTACATTAATACTACAGAACGCTTGATGGTAACAATTACTGATGGCGCAATGTAAATATGTCAACTCTGCAGTGCAGCCAACAAAAATGAGCAAGAGAGAAAAGAAAAAAAAAAAAAATTGATCATCTTATAACGTACTACCAACTTAAGCCAAAAAATCGCAACCGTTAATTTGATTGTTCAATAAAAAAAAAAAATAAGCCACTAAAAAATCTGATTTTTTTTTTTAAAAAAAGCTTGACATCGATTTATGGGATCATTACAAAATCCCGTATTTTTTAATTGATTCCATCATATTTTA
Source organism: Lysiphlebus fabarum (assembly GCA_011426435.1). Lineage (NCBI taxonomy): Eukaryota > Metazoa > Arthropoda > Insecta > Hymenoptera > Braconidae > Lysiphlebus > Lysiphlebus fabarum. The sequence continues at coordinate 45,361 of WSYQ01000687.1, forward strand.
ATTGAATCATAAATAATTGGGGACGGAAAGGGTCACCAATATGTCGTGTATAATAAGGCACGGTAGTTACTCTTACACACACATATATATTTCCTTTCTCATACTTGACTCGAGGCACTACCGTGCCTCTTGATTAGAAAGTAATGGCAATATTTTTTAGAAAAGGACGGCGAAAACGGATATGAAGCTCTTTTTTTGACTTTCGCCTAATACTCCCTACCGCTCAACACCCATACCCGCGCCTAAAGATGTTTACACATCAAAAATATTTTGTATTTTTATTATTTTAATATATCAATTTATTATTTTAATATTTTTATAAAAAAAATACATTCTATATTTTTATTATTTTAATATATTGTATATTTTTATTATTTTGATATATTATGTTGTTACAAAATTTGCATAGAAAAATATCACATTTACTTTCTGTTGTCGTGGGCAAAAAGAACTTCTTGATGACATCTTTCAATTTATTTGCCATTATTGCAATTGAATGAACCAAGCCCTATATAGAATAAGAAAATAATTAAACATAATTTTACACACAATATAAACAGACAAAAAAAATTGAAACTAACCTTGTTTGCTTATGCCACAATAATATATTTTAATTTAATTTTAATTGCTGTCAATTAAATAATTCAGCTGTGTCCTAAAATTAATCAAATAGACGAATAAATTTTATATAATAAAAATTATTGGTGTAATTCAAAAATAATTATATTTATATTATTAAATTAAGTTATTACCTTGTATCAATAATTATCTTGCTTCTTTTGATATTTTTTTTTATCAACAAAAAAAAAATAATAAAATAATAATAACAATTGTTTTCAAGATGGCTGATGCCAGTAGCGCCAAAATTTACAAATTTTGAAACCATATTGATACCGTATTTTTACATCTATAGAGGTGTATTTTGGTCAAGAAGACTAGAAACCTCTAGGTCTCTAGTCTTCTTGATTTTGGTATAAAATGGCAGATACCGTGTTTTTATATGGAAACATCGGTATTTTGGTATCTATATCGTATTTTGCGCTCCGTATTAATACGGTATTAAAACGGTATTTAATACAGTATCGTATCCACTCACATCACCATACCCAGATAGGGAGTTATAGACCTCCATGGGAAGTATGAAGACTAGAGACCATCGACAACTGTTCGCCGGCATGAATTTGTGTCGCGACATCAAAAAGTAAAGGCGCTTTCCAACGATTTTTATGCAAACCAACCATATTTTATGTTTTTCTGACGGCGTTCCGTGGCTCCTATTCCGTTCGAACTTCAAAATGGGGGAACTTGGAAATTTTTTGATATTTTGTTGTGGTAGACCTAATTTTTTTTTTGTTAACAAACAATCTCATATGACATCTGTAAAATGTAACAATAGCCAATTTATTTAATTGATTTAAAATAATTATTAAAAATTTTGTCGACTTATACCTGGAAAAAATGGTAATATTTAATATTTTAAATTTTTATAAATCTTTCAGATCATTATTAATAATAATTTTTTTTTATAAAAGTATGATTTGGTTGAGGCTGCAGGAATACTTGAAAATGTAATCCTAAATGTCAATTTATTATGTTCATCATATAACACAGGATGTGTGACAGAAAATAATGCTTTTTCAGACATTATTTATCGTACTTTTAAATATTTAACAATGATAATAGTTTTGATAACGATTAAAATAAATAAATTAACAACTCTATATAACGTATATCTATTAACAAACATGTATCAAACTATCAACAAATAACAGCTGTGGCATTCAATATGCTAGTGATATATTAGTAACTTTTAATATCATTACATTTTTCGTTTTTTCGTCGCCATTTTGAAGTTCAAACGGAATGGGAGCCACCAAGAAGACTAGAGACCAGGAGAATAAACTTTAGTGGAGGGGGTGTCCTAGAATACGGCGGCTATGTAGAGTGCGCCACTTTTACTCCTGAACGGCGCACTACGTAAGGCGCAGTTTTTTATCCCTGTACACCTCAGCCCACCGGGCCTATACTCGAATCGTCAATAAATAAGTAACATAACCATTAATTATAGCAAATGAGATTTTGACGTTTAATGGTTATGGTTAAATTAAAATTAAATAATAATAATGGTATTGTTTTCAATTTTGTATTTCACTTATTAATATAAATGAGCCTATTTGAAAAAATTATTATATTTTATAATAATATATTTCATTTTTCATCATTCAAAAAAAATCACAAATATAGTAATTCCTCAACCAAAATTGCGTATTATGTTATATAACAAAATTTAGATTCTATAAATAACCTTAAGATAATAACAGAAAATTTATTTAAATAATAATTATGATAATTGTGACATGCTTCTATTTTTTATCGATCTGAAACACTGTTTTTGATAAGTTCAAAGAATCTTTTCTTCAAAAACTTAAAAAAGTTATTTTTAAATCGTGGTTTTTGTCTATAATGATTATTTAAACAAAGTTAAAATCACAGAGATTGTTTTTTAAAATATGAGCTTGTACATATAATAGTAACCCCTGGTGGAAAAAATATCCCGGCATATCCCGTAATTGACCCATTGGCGGGTTATGTATCCCGTCAATATCCCGCCAATATCCCGCCAATATCCCGCCACAATATATTGTAACCGCCAATAATTTCTTGGTGGGTTATTAGCGGGTTATATATCTTGCTTGTTTTGAAAATATGCCACAAAACAATGGATCATTTTGGAAAAAGGTAGAATTTGCACAGTTATTTTATAGTATATTTGTTTTTGTTTCATCATTATGTTCTACAAAATGATGTTCCATAAAATGATAAATTTAAATATAAAATATCTATATAATAATACATGTAAGTCTTTGTTTATTTACGCTTCAAGATGGGATCTAAGAGTGGATCAACCTGGCTGTTTATTTCTGAGTTTTCGACATCTTTTTCGCTACCCGCATCTGGATTTTTCTTTCTTATCGAGTTGTCTCTTCTTATTGCGCATAATGTTTTCTATGACCCGACCCATGTAGCCACTTAGACTTTTCATCTCCATAGTCCAAGCATCTTTTCCGTAGTTTCTAGCTTTTAGCTACTTGCGAAATATGTTTTCAGCTCTTAAGGTTTTCGAAGGTGTTAAAATTTTTTTATTATTTCCTTTAGCCCTACGGACAACTCGAGTTTCCAACTCCTCATCTGTCCATAAATGTCTTGTTATCGACTTGGCACATTCCCCAGCATTTTTGAAAGATTTTGACAATAACTCCTTTACAATTGTTTTATTGTCATCATCATCATCATCAGGCACAACACGAGCTGGTTCATTTTCTGCACAACGTGATACTCCATTTTCGCTTTTTTTATTAGATGATACATTGTTTGATTTGTTGACCTCTAAAATCCGATGAAAATTAATGATAAGAAGTTATAAATAAAGTATTATCGAGTTTATGAAAGATTCGTACCTGAAGATGATTGTTCAAGAAGATCAATCAGCTTTTGACCAGTTTCTTCTGTGAGAGGATATGCTTGAGAGTCTAGAAGATCAAAATATTTTTTTTTCCACGACTTGGCTTCATTTTGAGCTTTTAATAATTGTTCTGTCTGAACCTTGTTTGACATGCTTGATGTCCTTTAGTTTGAATTTTCGGTATTTTCATCATATACTAATTTTTTAGTAATACTAGGTGCCGACTGATTCACTGTTTTAACAGGTGATATGAAACGACTAACCTTGTCAGCTTTATTAGTTGCTTCTTGATTTTTTATAATCGATGATGAAAAAACCGGATTATCAATATAAGGAATCTAGAGTAAGTCCGGAAAAGTCCAAAGAAATCCAGAGAGAATTTCTACCAGGGTTGTATTGTTACTCTTTGGTGTTGAGTGTTGAAACGCACTCCTTGTATTTCATTTACGCATTTTTAGAGAAAAATATTTTGTGGCGGGGTATATATACACCAGTGTTTTGTGACGGCATATTGGCGGGTTGTTGGCACGTTACATAATCTGACAATATTTTGTGGCGGGATGTCGGCGGGATAAATAACCCGCCAAAATTTTGTGGCAGGATTTATAACCCGCCAGTATGTTGTTCCGGGATATTGGCGGGATATGGCGGGATATTTTTTCCACCAGGGACATTAATAATAAATACAAATTATCTTAGTCTCATATAATATGACTTAGTTATTAGATTATGAGGACAATAAAATGTTCGGAGTGTATATGGAAAAGTATATTTTAAAAGTTGAAAAATAAAACGCATTCAATTCTAATTGATGATTTGGTTTTTATAAACGGCAAAAGGTTTAAATCAATAAACAATATACAATTGACTCTAAAAAAAAAAAATTTCAGTTAAAACTGTTTAAAAGCATATATGGAAATAAATTAATGTATATTTAAGCGATTATAATTTACTCATAATGTATATTTATTCGCCATATTCAAAAATGGCGTCGATTATTTTATTTTTTTCAACAACTCCGATTTAACTACATGTATCCAAAATAAAATTTCTTCGTTGGTTTTTATTGTATCATATTTTTTTTATATCAAAAAATTAATTAATGACAAAACAAGTTACATTACAAATTGACTACAATTTCGAATACTTGACTCTTTTTTTTGTACAAAATACTTGTTTTTTGTTTTTTGTTAGATATCACATCTTTTTGTAAAGTTTTTTTTGTAACATACACAATTTATATATCATCAAGTTTAATTTTTATTTATAATTATTTTACCGGTGTATCATTTGATGTTTATTATTTTTAATATACAATATTGCAATATTTATCATATATTCATATGTCAACTCTGCAGTGCAGCCAACAAAAATGAGCAAGTGAGAAAAGTAAAAAAAAAAAAAAAATTTTATAATCTTATACCGTACTACCAACTTAACAAAATCAGAAATCTGGTTTTTCAGCCAAAAAATCGCAACCGTTAATTTGATTGTTCAATAAAAAAAAAAATAAGCCACTAAAAAATCTGATTTTTTTTTTAAAAAAAAGCTTGACATTGATTTATGGGATCATTACAAAACCCCGTATTTTTTAATTGATTCCATCATATTTTAATTGATTTATAAAAATTGGAGACGGAAGGGGGCAAAATATTTGATGTATAATAAGGCACGGTAGTGACTCTTACACACACATATATATTTCCTTTCTCATACTTGACTCGAGGCACTACCGTGCCTCTTGATATAAACTTATCTAACAAAAAACAAAAAACAAGTATTTTGTACAAAAAAAAGAGTCGAGTACTCGAAATTGTAGTTAAATTATAATGTAACTTGTTTTGCCATTAATTAATCTAAAATGTTAAAAAAATAAAAAAAAAATTATACTTGACCCTGCTAAACATAAGATTGAATAATGTTGGCTTAAAATTTTATTTCTAATTTAGGAAAAACTACGCAGGGTCAAGTATAATTTTTTTTTTTATTATTTTTTTTTTTTTAACATTTTAGATTAATTAATGGCAAAACAAGTTACATTACAAATTGACTACAATTTCGAGTACTTGACTCTTTTTTTTGTACAAAATACTTGTTTTTTGTTTTTTGTTAGATATCACATCTTTTTGTAAAGTTTTTTTTGTAACATACACAATTTATATATCATCAAGTTTAATTTTTATTTATAATTATTTTACCAGTCTATCATTTGATGTTTATTATTTTTAACATTCAATATTGCAATATTTATCATATATTCATATGTCAACTCTGCAGTGCAGCCAACAAAAATGAGCAAGTGAGAAAAGTAAAAAAAAAAAAAAAAAATTTTTATAATAATCTTATACCGTACTACCAACTTAACAAAATCAGAAATCTGGTTTTTCAGCCAAAAAATCGCAACCGTTAATTTGATTGTTCAATAAAAAAAAAAATAAGCCACTAAAAAATCTGATTTTTTTTTTAAAAAAAAGCTTGACATTGATTTATGGGATCATTACAAAACCCCGTATTTTTTAATTGATTCCATCATATTTTAATTGATTTATAAATAATTGGGGACGGAAGGGGTCACCAATGTGTCGTGTATAATAAGGCACGGTAGTTACTCTTACACACACATGTATATTTCTTTTCTCATACTTGACTCGAGGCACTACCGTGCCTCTTGATAATACACAGATGTAAACAGACCATGACAGGCATTTAAATGTGTATCTTCTTGAATGTAAACTTGGTGAAAAAAAAAAAAATTTTTTTTTTTTATTAATTTAATTATTTATTTATTTGTAATAATTTTTTACAATAACACATTCAGATTCAATAATAAAAAGAACACCAAAATTATTATTAAAAAGTCATGCAAATAATCATCGTTTAAGTTTATCAACACCACGTAAAAGAATAAGTCATATTAGAGCACCTAATTTTAATACACCAATTAAATGAATAAATAAAAGTAGAAGAATGAGTGATGCTAATAATAGTCAAATTTTATCAACAAAAAAAATTAAATTTAAAAACGAATATAACAGCTAGTTTATTTAAATCACCAACTAAATAATTATCAATTAAAGAAATTAAAACTCCAAAAATATTAAATAATACATTAAATATTAGCAATAATAAAGTACCAATCGCAACACGTGGTCCAGAACCAAAATTAAATGGTGGATGGGATAAATATACTGGTGTTGGTATGATTATTGATGGTTCATCATCACAATCAGGTTTTTTATCACCAGAAAAAAAAAATTTGTATTATTGATGATTGTCGTGATGCTGATGCACCACTTATTGAATTAGTATTGATGGATTTTTCATTAAAACAAATATTAAATGGTCCTGGTTATATGATATCAACATTTAGTGTTGATTATTATAATCGTGTATTATCTGGTTGGGAACCATTTATTGAACCATGGAAAGCAACAGCACAATGGGAATATTGTATTGGACAAACAACAACAACATTAAAAAGATTAATTTTTTTTTTTTTTTAATTTTAATTTTATTTTAATCAAAAAGTTGAATTAATAAAACTTGTCAAAGATAATTGGACAGAAGATTATTATTTATCTAAAAAACATAATACATTAAATAAAAATTTTGATTCATTAAAAAATCAAGCATGTTATAGAAGAAGATCACCATTTGTTGCATTAGAAAATGATACTGGATCAAAATTATGGTTTAAAACATTTATTGCTGTTGCTGATGATATTTATTGTATTGATAAAAATATAACAAATGATTCATTAAATTTAAAAAAAGATAAAACATGGTCATGTGTATTATCTGGTGAAACAATACCATTTACATTTGAAGAAAGAGGTAAAGTACGTCATCAATCAACACACAGTGTAAGACGTCATCAAGTTATTGTATTAGTTGAAGGTTGGCAACCAGTTGATCCAGTAACTGTTGATAGAGTTGGTATTTATTTTTGTTATGCATCAATTGATCAAAAAAATTTAAATAATATTATGACAAAAGCACGTATTGCATTTTCAGTTGAACTTGAAAGTTCAGCTAGAAAATTAGTAACAATTAGATCAGCATTACAAATTGTTAATAAAATTGGTTATTCAGTTGATATTGATATAGAAAAACTTGGTTTAAGTCAATTTAATTATCCAGGTATACCAGGTGTACCATTAGTATTTTCTGGTACATCAACAACAACAAAAATTCTTCATGTACCAGAAAATTCATCAATATCAGTACCATTAACACATATTAATGTTAAAATGTATATTAAACCAGAATATCCAAATATGTTATATCAATATTGTATGGAACCAATTGATCGGACATGTGTTAAAAAACCAATAGAAATAATTGAAACAATAACAACATGTAAAACAAATCAAAGTAATATATTTAACAGATAACCATGCATAACCTGTAAAATATTACTGGTAAATTATCGGTAATTTTCTAGTAAACATTACTAGAAATTTACCATTAATTAATCGGAAACCATTTCCAGAAATGATTTCAAAAAATTTACCATTTATTTTCCGGTAATTGTTACTAGTAATGCTTTCTAGATATTTACAAGTTTTTTTCTGGTAACTGTTTCTAGTAATGCTTTCTATATATTTACAATTTTTTTTCCGGAAATTGTTACTAGAAATTTAATATTTTTTTTCCGGTAATTTTTTTTGATAATAATTTTATATAATATATAAAATAATAGCAATAAAAATAGTAAAAACATATAAATTAAGAACAATATTTTTTAGCACAAAAAAATGTTTGAATTGTTTATTGAGAAATTATTATTAAAAATTAATTTACACCTATCAATAATTAATTGATTTAAATTTTTTTTTTTTTTTTGTAAAAAAAGCATGATTATTGACTATAATATTGTTAGAAAAAAAATAATTTTTTTTACTTGAAAGATAATATTATAAATTGTTAATTGGAACATTATTATTATAAATTAAATTACAGCTTCAATAATTGATTGATTTAAATTTTTTTTTTTTTTTTTATATAAAAGTAATATTGTTTATATAAAAGTAATACTGTTTGAAAAAAAAAATTTTTTTTACTTGATAAATAATAATATAAATTGTTTATTGGAACATTATTATTATAAATTAAATTATAACTTCAATAATTGATTCAAAATTTTTTTTTAGTATAAAAGCATGAATATTGGCTATAATATTATTAGAAAAAATAATTTCTTTTGCTCAAAAATTAATAACAATATAAGTTGTTTATTGAAAAATTAGTTAAAAAAATTTTAATTACAACTTCAATAATTGATTGATTTTTAAATTTTGTTTTTTCTAAAAGCATGAATATTGGCTATAATATAGTTAGAACAAAATAATTTCTTTTAAAAAGAACAATTACTTACTGTAAAGATTTTTTTTCCGGTACCTGCTTCAAATTATTAAAATTGAAAAAAATTATTATACATAATAATTTATGTTAAAATAATATTATTTATATTAAATAAATACATAAAATGAACGAAAATCGTATATTAACAATAGAAAACTTTATTAATTATATATTTAGAAACAGTAATAAATGAAAAACAGTAATAAATTAAAAACAGTAATAAATTAAATATTAAATAATATCTTAAACATTATTTCCTCCATCTTCATCATCAAGAAACTCAGTTTCAATATAACTATCCTCTACTTCATTTTCTTTTTCACTTTCATTTATTTTCTTGGCAGCTTGGATTTTCTTTACTTTAATAATTTAAGTGCAGCTTGAGCGTATCCATGATAATCTTTTTCTGCAATCTTGCGCTTGCAGATACGTTCAAGTGCCTCTGAAAATTAATAATTTAGTATAGTTCAAGATAAAAATAATAATAATATCATTATTCGAAAATAAAAAATGAAAAGTGCCTTTGAAAAAATTAATAATTTAGTATAAAAATAATTAATAAATTAGTATACTTCAAGATAGAAATAATAATAATATTATTATTCAAAAATGAAAAATGAAAAGTGCCTTTGAAAAAATTAATAATTTAGTATAAAAATAATTAATAAATTAGTATACTTCTGTAGAGTAGTTTGTAGAGTAGTTTGAAATTACATGACAATTAAATGATTATCTCCGGCAATTCAACATGGAATTTGAGTTATAACTGAAACTACTTACTTTTACAACATGCCAAAAATTTAGTTCCTCGGACGATTACCCGGTCAGAAAAATTGACACGTCGTTTCCATATCAATTTTGAAACCAACTCATTATTTTTATGGAAACAACGCCATTGATAAATTACCCATGCTAACTAAATAATGAATCTAAATAAATGGAAAAAAATTATTTTAATAAAATAATAATAACAATAAAGATTATAACATTAATAAATAATTGTACTTTCATGGAAGGGCTTGTACTTATTTAATAAAATAAAATAAAAATTACCAATTGTTTTTGATTGTTTTCATCACTTTTTTCAAAGTGATGAAAATCATCTACAGTTTTGAATGGCATTCTTGGAGGTTGCTTTACTGTATGATTAACATCATACGTTTGATTCAGAGCTTTAATTGCCTGAGTCAAATTACTTGAAAAAAAAAAACGTTTAAATTACAGTAATTTAATAATAAATAAACTTATTACAAGTTAAGGCTGAATGTCAAAGTCAAGGTAAGACGACGAAAGGGTTTTTCAATGCTTGTGTGTTAAAAAGCTTAGTTGCTGTCAACTTTGACACAAATTATTTCGGTTAAATCGTGGTAAAACATTAAAAAGAAAATTTGATATTATAGATCTTTGTTTAACCTAGAAAAAGAAAATAAGAGAGAATTTTTCTTTAAGATTTTGACATTCAGCTTTAAGGTGAAAGTTGAAAGAACTTATGGATTAGGTTTCTATCAATACATAATATAATTTAATTCAGTAATACCTTAATACTGCAACGTGCCTCTGATCCCACTTAAAAAAATCTCATAGAAACCACGAAAAAGGATCAAATACACATCAAATGCTCATAAAATAATAATAACATCTATAAGCATTTGGTGTGTATTTGATCCTTTTTCGTGGTTTCTATGAGATTTTTTTAAGTGGGATCCATTTCATTTATAGCACGAAGAATTACTTCATGACTTTGGACTCTAGGAAATTGAAAATTAAATTTGTGATTTTCCTACCATCTATAAAATTTACTATTTACTATTTTCACTATTTATAAAATGTTATTTTTTACATCTGTCTCAAAAAATTTAAAAATTTGTATGTTGTTCGTATTGTTGTTTTCGTAGTCTATGTATTTATTATAATTTAGTGACTCGGATTTTTTTTTAAATATAATAAACAACGCCAGAAAGTTTACCCGATTTTTAGAGTGATTTAGTAGCGTTGGTAACCTAGGGAAAACATTTAAAAAAAAGGTAATGAAATAAAAATAAAATAAAATAAAATAAAAGATTCATATAATTAATTGTTTATCAAGTTATCATGAATTATATATAAATAAAATTGATCGTGATGGTGGAAGATGACGTTATTTTGAAATTATTATTGTCAAAGGATTTATTTTTAAAAGAAGAACTTATTTTTGAAGATTTTAATAAACTTATTTCAGGAATTTTTGAAGAACTTATTTTAGAATTATTTAAAGAACTATTTATTTCTATTTTTTACATGTTCTCCTTAGGTTCTCATAGCTACTAAACCACTTGAATCGGGCAAACTTCCTGGATATTATTAATAACTAAAAAATTTATATGTAAGTGATAAATATCCAAAAATGATAATTTAGATAAAAGATGTGAAAAAATGTGGATAGGAAGGATTATTGTGACTTACGGGACAGGTGATAGACCTGGAGATGGAACATCAACAATTCCTTCAACATTTGATAACGTAGATTCATTATTATTATCACAATTACTATTATCATTATTAACATCATTAACATCATCTTCTGGATCTTCGAGTAAAATTCTTAAATTTAATCTTTCTGATACTGATTGATTTTGTGTTGTTGGAGCTAAAGAATTTTGTTGTTCAAATATTATTTAAAAAAAATTTAATACTTATATTGTGGTTTATAACGCAATAAAATATATATTTATATATATAAAATATATGAACTATATATATATAAAATAATAATATATTATATTATATTATATTATATTATATTATATTATATTATATATGTAATATAATATCATATATATATATATATATAATATATATATTTGATATATATATATATGAGCGAAAACGCCAAATCGAGACGTCGGTTTGGATAACCCATCCTCAGAACTTTTTGAAATTTTGACAGACAATTGTCCTTGATAAAATACACTTTACGTATTTTTTTTTTTTTTTTAAATCAATTATTTTGGCAGTTATTATATGGGGCATTTTATCAAAATTGGAATTTTTTTTTTTTGGTCCATTTTTTTAATATTTTGTCGGCGAATAAAAATATGAAGAAAAATCGTTTCATATGTAAAATTTTCTCAGCTTTTCAAAAAAAATATTATTTTTTTTTTTTAACATATATAACATATGTAAAATAAAGTTTTTCGCAAAAAAAGCTGTTTTAGTCGCGTTGCGCCAAAATTGACATGTTTGACAATATTATTTTCGGAAAGCTGAGAAAATTTTACTAAACATATGTGAAATTCAAGTTGGGTTCTCTGTAAAAACGAACGAAATCAACGAAAATGCAAAAAAACAATAATTAAGAATTTTTAAAATCTGAAAATTTGAGATTCATTAACTATCAGGTAAAATTAGTACAAAAACCGTATACACAAATATCTTTGCAACTATTTGTGACCTATAAATAATAATAATAATAATAATAATAGTAATTTATTATGACATAAAAAATAAAGCCCTGTGTCGACTAGCATAGTTTTCGATCAAAGTTCTATGCCATAGTCTATTTATTACCAAAAACAACTATATTATTCCCAGTTATCACTGAAAAATTCAGTTTTTTCTGGTAATAAATGGACTATGGCATAGAACTTGGTTGAAAAACTATGCTAGTCGACACAGGCCTTAACTGCCGTTGACAGCAGTGTTCGGCTGGTATGATACCGCGGTATTATACCGGTCGTAAACTTCGGTATAATACCGGTCGTAAACTTCGGTATAATACCGGTCGTAAACTTCGGTATAATACCGGTCGTAAACTTCGGTATAATACCGGTCGTAAACTTCGGTATAATACCGGTCGTAAACTTCGGTATAATACCGGTATAATACTTCTCGAGTTTCATACTTTCATACTTTCATACCACTTTAGTAATGCCATCTATGAGAATTTTTATATACCACGTCGTACACCATTTTTATACTTTTGTAAAAAAATTATTTATTGCTTATTTAAGTGACCAAAATGCTAAAGAAACAAGTAGCTAGAGGGAGAGATGCTTTCAACAAGAAGAAGACATGTCTTCTTTTTAAAAGCATCTCTCCCTCTAGCTACTTGTTTCTTCAGCATTTTGGTCACTTAAATAAGCAATAAATAATTTTTTTACAAAAGTATAAAAATGGTGAACGACGTGGTATATAAAAATTCTCATAGATGGCATTACTAAAGTGGTATGAAAGTATGAAAGTATGAAACTCGAGCGGTATTATACCGGTATTATACCGAGGTTCGCTCATATATATCAAATAGTAAAAAATAATAATCTGGGTCATTATAATAAACTATATATATAATAGAAGGATTTACCTATAAAAAAATGTAAAAATAGAAATTACCATAAATATTAATTGATCTTGGTGTTGAGTGTTCAATATTGGTAACATTTCGGACTGGAGTTATGTGAGGTAATGATGCAGGTGTAGGGCATGGTGGTCCAAGACTGCTCAATTTTGCTTGCATAGCATTAATAACACTTTCTGACCTTTCCAAATTGTTTGGAAAGGAGGTCATACGACGCTCTTTAATCCTTAGTTTGCCACGACCTCTACCCATTAATTGTTGAGACATCTTAATGATAAAAAAAAATAAAATTAACGTACAATAATTTTTTTTTGTCGAAAAATTTCAGACGCGTGGCCTAACATAGAAAATATCCACGTCTGCCAACTCCAAATAAAAAAATATATATTCGACGAATTATATTATATTATATTATATTATATTATATTATATTATATTATATTATATTATATTATATTATATTATATTATATTATATTATATTATATTATATTATATTATATTATATTATATTATATTATATTATATTATATTATATTATATTATATTATATTATATTATATTATATTATATTATATTATATTATATTATGTATAATGATTATATATGTAAATAGATTTTTAATAATAATTGAAGGACACATGTACCGTGAAAAGATTGCCTTTCGACACCGCAAGAATATGTAATAAAAACATAAATTCTTATTACAGAAATCTGAAAAAAATTTAAATTCGTTGGAGTGTTTAGTATTTCTTTTAAAATGAAAATTATTATTCTTTGTTGTAAATGTTGTATGAATTTAATTATAACAGATTATTAATATTATTATTATCATTGTTATTTAATCATTGATTAAAAAAAAAAATTACAGTACGCAAGCCGTATGTTTTTCAATGTATAGTGATCTGAACTATTTACCATGACATCTGGTCGTGCTATGAGAGAAGATAGACTTAAAAAAAAAAAATTTATTTAACACCTATTGCTGGATATAATATTTTTCTGGCCGGATCTATTTTTTTAGCTATTGTTTTTTTAGATTTTTATTAAATAAAAGCATGTAGATTGTTCTTAAATAGATCAATAGCTAAAAAATGAAATTTAATGGTTTATTCAATAATTATTGCTGGGTAAAATATTGAAAAACAAATTTCGGGCAATTATTTATTAAAAAAAAAAAAACAAATAGCTGAAAGAATAGATGTACTCAAAAAAATATTTTTCATAGGAATAATTGTTAAATAAATTGTTTTTTTTTTGAGAACATGAGAACAGTATTAGGGATATTCTTTCACGGCGGATTTTCTGACGGATTTCCACCTCTACAATTTATTTTTCAGTGCATAAACTAAAATTGAATGCATTGAGCAGTTTACATAGTAAAGAGAGGGTAAAAAAAATTGTAGAGTTAGAAATCCGCCTGAAAATCCGCCGTGAAAGAATATCCCTATTAATCATATAAATAACTATAAGTAACTAAGACTAACTAGCGCCGTCAGTGTCCGTCAGAACAACTAAATTGCTACATCCTGTGAGGCTCAGTAAATTTCGAAAGATTATCATCTTTATGGACCTCCATGTAAATCGTTTGATCTCCGCCATATTGTCTTACAGATAAAATTTTACACAATAACTTTTAATCCCCCTATTATACTCTGACCTCGCAAAGGAATTGAAAGATATATATTTTAAAAATTAAATCTGACACATGCTTATAAAAAAAAAAACAAAAAAAAATTCAATAAAAAATAATCCACTGAATATTACATACGGAAATATGATAATAATAATAATAAAAATTTGAAAAAAAAAACAATTTATAATAAAAACCTATGAATAATAATAATTCAGTAACATAATATTGAATAAAAATGGAAATTAAAACTCACCTTTAAATGCAAAAGACACAACCTCCAATTCACAAACTTGTCTCACAAAATTAATTAAACAAAAAATAAAAAATATTTATAAATTAAATTTATGATTATATTAAATAATAAAAATTATTTAATAATCAAGTCTAGTCAAATATTATAATTATTTATTTTAATTGTTAATCGCCAAGTTGGTTTTCTATTGTCTTTTTTTACTGCTTAGAACTGTCAAGAGCCAAGAAGCTGCAAAAAGCCAATATCATCAAATGGCGGATTTGCTTTTCATACCAATAAGACCATAGAAGGGTAATCTGGCGCATTTTTATGCGTGTATAAAATGAATGTATAATACGCATAAATGCAGCGTTATGATATCCATAACTTTAAGGCTTCTGTTATGAACAATTGAAGTTGTAATTTAATTTTTAATAATAACTTTCCAATAAAAAATTTATATTATCATTAATTTTCAAGTAAAAAAATTGGTTTTTTTCTAACAATATTATAGTCAATATTCATGCTTTTTATACAAAAAAAAAAATTTTTAATCAATCAATTATTGAAGTTGATATTTAATTTTTAATAGTAATTCTTCAATAAACAATTTATATTATTATTATTTTTCAAGTAAAAAAACTATTTTTTTTTAACAATAATATAGCTAATATTCATGCTTTTATACAAAAAAAAAAATTTTAATCAATCGTTTATAGAAGTTGTATTTTATTTTTTAATAATAATTTTTCAATGAACAATTTAAACATTTTTTATATAAATAAAAATCATTTATTTATCAGAAAAAATTACCGGAAGAAAGATAGTAAATTTCTAGAAAGCATTACTAGTAAGAATTTCCGATAAATAAATGGTATATTTTTAGAAATCATTACTGGAAACAGTTTCCAGTAATTTTCTAGTTTTTTTCTGTTTCCATATGTACTTTGTGATTTTCAGTTAATGTTATAGTTTACCTGTAAAATATTAGTAATTTACTAGAAATCATTTCTGGAAATGGTTTCCGATTAATTAATAGTAAATTTCTAGTAATTGTTACAAATAATTTTCTAAATATTACCGGTAATTTACTGGTTATAATCCCGAAAATAGTACGTGTATATGTATTAAACGTGATAATTATCCAATTGATATAACACAACAAATATTACCAGGACATACAATAAGTTTATTAACACCGCAGTAAAAATAAAAAATTTATTACCACATGAATTATATTATCAAGTAACAACAGCTGAATCTGGACGTATATCACCAGGTTGTAATGCTTATTTACATAATCATAATATTGAACAAAAATTAGAAATCACATTTCAATAAGATGGTTATCCAGGTTGTGGAATACTTATAATATCACAATTAAGTGGTTCATCCCTGACGGAACTACCCAACCAAACTGTTGGGTTCAATTTCGGTTTTTTCAAGAAGACTAGAGACCAGGGTAGCTATTCTTGACTCGATTATCCGCAAGTTATCCCGAGCGACTGGGATAACTTTTTTGTCGCAAAACATGAAAATTTTGGCTTAATTTGTATTCTTCTCAATGGTTTACATCAAACGACCTAATCATTTTCAGGCGTTTTCATGTTATCCCGTGTAGGTGGGATAATCGAGTCAAGAATAGCTACCCAGGAGAATAAACTTTAGTGGAGGGGCCGTTCTAGAATACGGCGGCTATGTAGAGTGCGCCACTTTTACTCCTGAACGGCGCACTACGTAAGGCGCAGTTTTTTATCCCTGTACACCTTAGCCCACCGGGCCTATACTCGAATCGTCAATAAATAAGTAACATAACCATTATTTATAGTAAACGTCAAAATCTCATTGAGATTGTTATTTAAATTGCAATAAATTAATCCTTATTGCTATACGAAAAATTCAATTTTGTGATTATTTTTTGTATTAATCGAGCTGTATACCAATAATAATATACCTATACTGAAAAATTTATCTACAAATAATAGGTATAAGTATGTGTATTATTTCGCTCCATTTTTTAAGAATTGAATTTTAACTATTCCAAATAAACGTTTTACTTTATTAATTTTATTAACGTTTTTTTCTAGAAATCAGGAATTGATAAATAAAAAAGATGAGTAAAACGAAAAAAAAAACGTCTTGTAGCAAGATCTTTCAAAAATTTGGAGATAATAATGGCATAATAATTTTTTGAAAGTCTGCATGTGAGCAGATATATATCATGAATTGTATATTTTACTAACTTAATCTTATTTATATACTAACTTACTTTTATAGTTTTTATAATAATTATCAATTTATATTGATTCAAAATCAAACCTAAATTTTATATTACTTATAATCAATTGTATAGCAACATTGCAGAATTATAAATATTATTTGAAGTTGTATCTAATACACTAAATTATTGAGTGGTAATAATAAAAAAAAAGAACTTTAATTTTTTTTCATTAATAATCAATTGTTATCTGTAAATCTTATAAAATCAATAAAATAATAATTTTACTATTTAACCACTAAAAATACAACAGACAATACATATTATCAATCATAATCTTTTTAAACTTGTTTGTCTTGGTACTTGTCTTTTGTTTATTAAAGATGAATTTTTTATTTGATGTAAGACTGTTTTCCGTTTTGGTGATTGTGGTAATTTTATACGTTGATTGTTAAGTTTGAATAAAGGATTCACAAGATTTGCTCTCTTATGAAATTCTTTTTCTTCTTTTCTTGTTTTATCATTCATTTTAAGAGATAAAATAGCTTGAAGAGACCTTACTTTATCAATGCCATCAAAGTTGTTAAATAATTTATTTTTAATTTTTATCTGAAAATAATAGTACAATGAAAAATATAAGAAGTTAAGAGTTTAAAATATGAAAAATAAAAATTTAAATTACTTTTATGCTCATGTCTGGATGAACGAGTATTGATATTGTCGATATGTTATTTGCATCACCATAATAACTAATAACAATACCACTTTTGCCTTCAAGAATTGTTTAAAAAATAATCACAAAGTTGAATTTTTCGTACAGCAATAAGGATTAATTTATTGCAACTTAAATAACAATCACAATGAGATTTTGACGTTTACTATAAATAATAGTTATGTTACTTATTTATTGACGACTCGAGTATAGGCCCGGTGGGCTGAGGTGTACAGAGATAAAAACTTGCGCCTTACGTAGTGCGCCGTTCAGGAGTAAAAGTGGCGCACTCTACATAGCCGCCGTATTCTAGGACGGCCCCTCCACTAAAGTTTATTCTCCTGGTCTCTAGTCTTCTTGATTTTTGTATTTTATAATTTCTGATAAACATAAAATCAAAATTAATATTATCAATAATATTAAAAGAATCAATTATGTCCCCTAGCCAATATTTAATTATGGTTAAATAAACATATTTTTTACCTTTACTATTTAATTTTCTCAAAATTCAATAAATTACTGCTAATAATACAACAGTAATTAAAATTGAATTATTATTCAAATAATGATAATTAATTCTGGTTAATTTATACTATAAATATAATATGGATATGATAAGCAACAAATTTGATGTTCATTTTATAAATTTTATAAATTTTTCAACTACCTATATTATAGAAAAATTATAGAGAGAATTCAGAAAAAATTAACAATTAATTATAATAAAGATAAGAATAATTAGCTCAAAAAAATAATATTCATCTTTTGAATTTATAATTAATATAAAATATTGTATAATTAAATAAATTACATGATTTTGAGATTATATATTTTCCATTTGTTGAAGAACTTGATGAAACTTTTGAATAATAAAATATATAATTAATCCACTTCATTATGTTTATAATTTAATATACTAAAGTAATTTTTTTATAAATATATATACATATATATTATAATCTTTTAAATTATTGTTTAAATTATTAATGAGATGCATTTAATTCATTTTTGAATGATATAAAAATATGTAAATTTCATTGCCTTTATTTATATAGGATTCTTATACTCATTAATTATAAAATTTTACTGTTGAACACAACATCAACTGTTATATATATATATATATTGTCAATTGAAAAATGAATTATCATTATATCATTAATTGAAAACAAATTTGATTCAAATCTTATAAAAACACTCATATAAATTGTCTTCCAATAATATTAGACTTAGAGATTTATTTTCAAAAATTTATAATTTTTACCTTATTTATCAATTTTAGAAATATAATATCTAATAAAAATTATAATTCGGAATATCAGTTGTTATTTGTAGACTAAAGCATGTCATTACGGATATCGGAAAATCCAGTATTTTCCAGTATCGTGACATTTCTATCCTTTAATTCTTATTAAATGCACATGATTTAGATATTAATTTAAAAAAAAATAACCACATTGACTAATAATAATTTTGTGGAATACATTCGAAGGCTAACTTTTTTAAAAATATATATAGTATTCGATGCAATTTCTACTTCTGTAAGTTTCTAAACAAGTACTTTAAAATCTCGAATATGTTATTTTTTTTAGTTTATCATATTATTAAATATAATAAATTTGTAATATTTTTTTTCTTAATTTATAGTATTTCAATAATTCATATTATATAATAATGAGAATTTTTTCACAAAATAATTATCTTGTAATTTATAATTCTATAGATAATTTAATGAGGCAAAATTTAATTAGTATAAACTTATGGTTCAAAAAGAAACGATGCTAGGGGCTTTTTGTTTTTTCGAATTTTAACCTGCGGATAGCTTCAAGTTGGCTCCCGTGACATCAAGCCGACCTTGACTTCGGTACTGACCAAGACTAGCGCCGTCAGTGGTCGATAGAGTTACTAAATTGCTCAATTCCGTCATCCTCAGTAAATTTTCAGAGATTATCCTCCTTATAGACCTCCATGCTCCTGTACTTCTACGTAATAATCTAGTCCCGCTTTATGGCTAATAATAACACGTGTTCATAATAATATCGTGGCGGAAAGACTAAATCCACATATTTATTAATAACTAGTTTTAAAATGGTTAACTCTATCTTAGGTTTGTATCATAAAAAAACCGGCAAATCAAATCCGAAAGGCAAAAGTTTGTTATCCAAACGAAAGTTGAAAAAAATCGTAAAACAGGGACCAGCATGGTTTTATCCGGGGAAAGTAGGTAGAGATGTCTCGGAAATACCGAGTAAATCTTCGGTTTATGATCAAAATACAATTAAAAATATTGATAGGCCGTCAACAACAACTGTGAAAATTTTCGATTCATATGCAAGTGAATATTCTAGGTGTTCCAATCATGCTTTCAGTCAATTTTTGAATCACTTCCAACCTTCATCAGGTATCCAAAAAGAAATGTTGGCAATATTGTCAGCAATAGTTTCAGTGTTAAAACAAAACAAAAGTAATGAAACGTCCAGTGAATATTACTTAGCCTTGATGAAAACATTGGATCATGCAGAAACAGATCAATCAATATGTGCAATACTTTCACTTCTTAAAATGTTGTTAAGTACGTTACCCAAAAATATACTACAAAGCCAATTCAATGAAACGAGTCAAACGTTGATTGGAATATTAGATAAATTTTCATTGATCTTAGATAGCCACTTAATTATTCGGCTTTGTATTGATTGTTTAACAGTAATACTTCTAGCACAAGATAGTAATACATTAAATAATGATTTCGCGATTATTATTTATGATAAGATATTATCATTTTCTGTTCATACGAAGCCTAAAATACGAAAAAAGGCTCAAAATACAATTTGTCTTTTTTTAAAAAATTTGAATTCAACTGATACTGATAAATCACCAGAATGTTGTCAACTTGTTTCATTAGTTGCAGATTACTGTGTTTTGACATTGAAAAGTTTCCAAGAATCCGAAAAATCTTCCATAAGTAATACTAAAATTCTTCATCTTTTGGCATTTTTAAGAGACATCATTTATATAATGCCACAAAAACGTGTTAAGTTAATTAGTAAAAAATTGTTAAAAATCTTGAAATCAAAAAATACCATGTTGACTGCATGTTGTCTCCAAACTTTACATAGTTTATATACTTCTCAAACACTTGTTCTTTCTTCAAAATTCAGTATACGAGTTATCAGCATACTATATGGTTATCAACTAAAACTAGAAGAATCAGAAACAACTTTGGCTTGGCTGGTTGTTATACAAGAAGCACTGTGTAATGTGGTAAAACATGATCTAGAAAAATGTTCTCTTATTTTATTTAAAATTTTGACCAAAATGAAAGAACTCTCAAAGTTTGATGATGAGAAAATTGTATGTGCATTAAATAACAGTGTCAATACAGTAATTCAGAAGTGTCTAACTCCAATGTGTACTGATACTAATGCGAACAAATACAAAAAATTATTAAGAAAAATAATTCAATTAGCGCATGATGGGTTAAAAAACAAATCGGTTCATTCGGTGAGACTTCATACTTTAATTTTTATTAAAGTTCTTTACCAGGTAAACATTTTTTTTATTATTAATATTTAGTTATCTTCTGTTAGTGAATTCTCTTTTATTTGTTTTGTTTTTCTTTGCATGAAGATGTTTAATTGTATATGACTATATGAAGAGGAAAAAAGTTATAACTAATAGTCTTTTTTTTTTTTTTTTGTTATTGTTGTAGGTGATTGGACATACTTGTGCTAAAGAAATGGCGACATGCTTAACAATTTTAGCTGATTTGCATGATTCTCATAAGTCAATATATTCAGCTTATGTAGAAAATGCTATTGAAGCTGCAGTTAAATCACTGGGACCAGAACTGGTTCTTTCAAAATTACCCTTAACAACACCAAAAAGTGATTTTGACAACCGGCGTATTTGGCTCTTGAGTATCCTTAGTAACGCCATAAATAAATCAACATTATCTTATTTTCGAGATACCATTTTACCACTGACCATAATGTGTGACAATAAATTAATTGAACATCAAGATAAAAATGACCAATCTGGTGCTCATACGTATAAATCACTGTACAAAAAAATATGGAGTTTACTTCTAGGATTTTGTAATAGTCCAAATGATATCAAAAGTAATTTCAAAACAATTGCCAATATTCTTGGTCTAGCAATTACCGATAAAAAAGATTTAAGGATGATAGTAATACAGTCTTTAAAAAAATTGATAATGACTTCAATTGAGAAAAATGCTGTAGATGATATTCAAGAACTCGAAAAATTTTCTAGTATGTATTTGCCAAGTTTAATAAACATTTATGCAACAAAAACAAATGACAGTGACGAGGAAAGTCATAGATGTGCTATTCTTGATCTTATTAAAGTTTATTTATCAATCTCATCAAGAGAAACAATTGGAAAACTATTTGATGATATTTTAAAGCAGCTTGATGGAAATGAATCTGATGATTTTTTGAAAGAAGCATTGTTCGATTTGATTCAAATTCTAATCAATTTTATCGATAAAAATAAACTTAAAAATATTTATGAAACATGCGCTGTCATGATAAATGACAAAAAAAATTTCATAGATCAACAAAAATGGTACAAAATCATAGAGAAAATTCTTTTGAGTAAATCAGAAATTTGTCACAAATTTGTCAAGGAAAACCGAAAAAAAATTCAAAAAATGTTTGTTGAAGCAACTGAAAATATGATACCGGTATCGAAAGAAAATCGTCTTTATTGTCTTCGTTGCTTAATTAAAAGTCATCCAAAATTACAAAAAACGAATTTTTTAAAGTCGATTATCCCTGAAATAGTTATGTGCATTAAAGGATACGATGAAACATGTCGCACAGTCTCATACGAATTATTGAATGAAATTGCTAATAAATTTGAAACTAATGTAGAGTTTTTCGAAGAGTACATTGATATGTTGATTGCTGGTTTCGGAGGTGATCCAAGCTACGTTTCATCAAGTTTATTAGGACTCGCTGAAATCATGTTTAAATATCATAATTCAATTAGTAATAATAAATTAGCAGAAATTGTAGAATACTTAAGTACTTTGATTACCGAAACATCAAAAGAAATTATAAACTCTTTACTTGGACTTTTAAAAGTCTTGACAACATCATTATCAACTACCTCCCTGTGTCCACTGATGACAATAATTATTAAATGTTTGACTGCCATGACTGACGATTGCAAACGCCACTTCCGCAAAAAAATAAGTGATATTTTATTGAAACTAGTGAAGAAATTTGATTTTAAAACCATTTTTGAAATGGTACCATTATCTGATGAGTTGACGCAAAAAAGGCTTAAAAATATTAAACGGAATAAGTTTACTGATAAAGACGAAAATTGTTTAAAAAATCAAAAAAGTCAAAAATTAATATCAGTAGAAAGCAAAAAAAGAAAAAGAGACTTTGATGATGATAATGATCATGATGCTAAAATATATCTGAGGAACAACAAGCCATTCGAATTTAAATCACTGCGTCGGTCGACATTAAATAAAAAGTATGTATCACAAATTTTTTTTGCTTTTTCTGTTTTTATGTTGTTAAGTGCATAAATCTTTTTTTTTTTGTTTCAGAAAAAAATTAAAAAATGCTGTAAAAATCAAGAATGAAAAAAAGAATTAAGGGCACAGCCCGAGTTATGGAACACTTAAAGGATTTTTTTTAAACGGCTTATAAAAATAAAAAAATAATAGACTTCTGTATATTTTTTTTGTTATAAACAATTTAATTACAAATAAAAAAATAAATAAATTAATGAAAAAAAAAAATTTTTGCCTTGCCGAGAAAACCACTTATTGTGAACATAGGACGTTAGCAATATAGTAGTATTACATATATGTTCTACACGGGATAACATAAACGCCAGAAAGTGATCAAGAAAACTAGATATACAGAAGGAGTAACTCTCTATCTCAACGCATATAATATCATCCAGCCAATTCGCGTGAGGCTAGTAGTTGTCATAGCGAATTTAGCGTACAGCGTGGTTCAGCGCATTGTATATTTATTTCTTATTTTTAATACGCAGCTTATACATGCATACATACATTAATTGGTTTTCGACACGAAAGCCTCACGCGAATTGGCTGACATATTCGAGGCGAGTTACTCCTCCTGTATTTCTAGTCTTCTTGAAAGTGATTTAGTCGTTTGACGTAAACCATTGAGAAAGATACAAATTAAGCCAAAATTTTTATGTTTAGCGACAAAAAAGTTATCCCAGTCGCTCGGGATAACTTGCGGACAAGAAGACTAGAGACCAGGGTAGCTATTCTTGACTCGATTATCCCACCTACACGGGATAACATGAAAACGCCTGAAAATGATTTAGTCGTTTGATGTAAACCATTGAGAAGGATACAAATTAAGCTAAAATTTTCATGTTTTGCGACAAAAAAGTTATCCCAGTCGCTCGGGATAACTTGCGGATAATCGAGTCAAGAATAGCTACCCAGGGTAACTATTCTTGACTCGATTATCCCACCTACACGGGATAACATGAAAACGCCTGAAAATGATTTAGTCGTTTGATGTAAACCATTGAGAAGGATACAAATTAAGCCAAAATTTTCATGTTTTGCGACAAAAAAGTTATCCCAGTCGCTCGGGATAACTTGCGGATAATTAACTCAAGAATAGCTACCCTGGGGTGGTATTCTTGCACTCTTACTGCGGGAGTTACTGCGGGTCTCGCAATAACTGTTCGTCGGCATGAATTTGTGTCGCGACATCAAAAACCAAAAGCGCTTTTCAACGATTTTCATGCAAACCGACCATAGGTGTGTTCGTTCACTATTTACACCAAGCGTATGCACGGAGCGTATGCAAGGAAGCGCTAGAGTCGTGCGGTCATTTGAAGAAACTTTTTTAATAAAATTTCCCTGGCGGAACTGGCAATATCGCTTTTGTCGCCTGGGCGATAGCAAAACCAGAGTAAAGCCAGAGATAATAAATATCGAAAATTAATTAGACCAAACGTGAATTTTGGCTGTCTATGAATATATTCTTTAAGATGAATTGTTATTTTACCTCTTGGTAGCAAAAAACATTAATTTAAACACATAAAAATAGTTAAAACAAGTAATAAGAAAGTTGGCAAATTTTGACGTTTTGAGGTTGACTTGAATCGGCTAGGCACAAAAGTCCCTAGCGTAAAGCAATAGTAAATCCAGACCTTTTCCAGAGTAAATCCAGAGTTGTAAAAATGGCATTTATTTATAACAATAGTAATAATTATTAATAAACAATAATAAATTAACATGTTTTATTGAATTTTAGAGATTTTTTAATTGTTTAAATTAATTTTTTGTAAAAAAAAAAAAAAAAAACACATCAATCTCTGGCGATACAAAAGCCAGAGCAAAGCCAGAGCAAATCCAGAGTGAATCCAGACCAAAGCCAGAGCAAAGCCAGAGCAAATCCAGAGTTGTAAAAATGGCATTTATTTATAACAATAGTAATAATTATTAATAAACAATAATAAATTAATATATTTTATTGAATTTTAGAGATTTTTTAATTGTTTAAATTAATTTTTTGTAAAAAAAAAAAAAAAAACACATCAATCTCTGGCGATACAAAAGCCAGAGCAAAGCCAGAGCAAATCCAGAGTGAATCCAGACCAAAGCCAGAGCAAAGCCAGAGCAAATCCAGAGTTGTAAAAATGGCATTTATTTATAACAATAGTAATAATTATCAATAAACAATAATAAATTAACATGTTTTATTGAATTTTAGAGACTTTTTTATTGTTTAAATTAATTTTTTGTAAGAAAAAAAAAAAAAAACACATCAATCTCTGGCGATACAAAAGCCAGAGAAAAGCCAGAGTAAAGCCAGAGTAAAACCAGACCAAAGCCAGAGCAAAGCCAGAGCAAATCCAGAGTTGTAAAAATGCCAATAATTAATAACATTATCAATAATATTACTATTGTTATAAATAAATGCCATTTTTACAACTCTGGATTTGCTCTGGCTTTTGTATCGCCAGAGATTGATGTGTTTTTTTTTTTTTTTTTACAAAAAATTAATTTAAACAATAAAAAAGTCTCTAAAATTCAATAAAACATGTTAATTTATTATTGTTTATTAATAATTATTGATAATGTTATTAATTATTGCCATTTTTACAACTCTGGATTTGCTCTGGCTTTGCTCTGGCTTTGGTCTGGTTTTACTCTGGCTTTACTCTGGCTTTTCTCTGGCTTTTGTATCGCCAGAGATTGATGTGTTTTTTTTTTTTTTTTTCTTACAAAAAATTAATTTAAACAATAAAAAAGTCTCTAAAATTCAATAAAACATGTTAATTTATTATTGTTTATTAATAATTATTGATAATGTTATTAAATGCCATTTTTACAACTCTGGATTTGCTCTGGCTTTGCTCTGGCTTTTGTATCGCCAGAGATTGATGTGTTTTTTTTTTTTTTTTTACAAAAAATTAATTTAAACAATAAAAAAGTCTCTAAAATTCAATAAAACATGTTAATTTATTATTGTTTATTGATAATTATTACTATTGTTATAAATAAATGCCATTTTTACAACTCTGGATTTGCTCTGGCTTTGCTCTGGCTTTTGTATCGCCAGAGATTGATGTGTTTTTTTTTTTTTTTTTTACAAAAAATTAATTTAAACAATAAAAAAGTCTCTAAAATTCAATAAAACATGTTAATTTATTATTGTTTATTGATAATTATTACTATTGTTATAAATAAATGCCATTTTTACAACTCTGGATTTGCTCTGGCTTTGCTCTGGCTTTGGTCTGGATTCACTCTGGATTTGCTCTGGCTTTGCTCTGGCTTTTGTATCGCCAGAGATTGATGTGTTTTTTTTTTTTTTTTTACAAAAAATTAATTTAAACAATTAAAAAATCTCTAAAATTCAATAAAATATATTAATTTATTATTGTTTATTAATAATTATTACTATTGTTATAAATAAATGCCATTTTTACAACTCTGGATTTGCTCTGGCTTTGCTCTGGCTTTGGTCTGGATTCACTCTGGATTTGCTCTGGCTTTGCTCTGGCTTTTGTATCGCCAGAGATTGATGTGTTTTTTTTTTTTTTTTTACAAAAAATTAATTTAAACAATTAAAAAATCTCTAAAATTCAATAAAACATGTTAATTTATTATTGTTTATTAATAATTATTACTATTGTTATAAATAAATGCCATTTTTACAACTCTGGATTTACTCTGGAAAAGGTCTGGATTTACTATTGCTTTACGCTAGGGACTTTTGTGCCTAGCCGATTTAAGTCAACCTCAAAACGTCAAAATTTGCCAACTTTATTATTAATTGTTTTAACTATTTTTATGTGTTTAAATTAATGTTTTTGCTACCAAGAGGTAAAATAACAATTCATCTTAAAGAATATATTCATAGACAGCCAAAATTCACGTTTGGTCTAATTAATTTTCGATATTTATTATCTCTGGCTTTACTCTGGTTTTGCTATCGCCCAGGTGACAAAAGCGATATTGTTCTGCTCTGGCTTCGCTCTCACCATTTCCGCCAGGGTTACTATTTATTTATTGTTATTTGTTTTTTTCAGTTCTTTTGCTGTCTTTCATAATTATTAATTGCTAATTAGTTATGGTGTTGTTATTTTTCTTTCCGAATCCAATGCGTTAGTAAATTTTATCAATAAAGTTTCTTCAAATGGCCGCACGACTCTAGCGCTTCATTGCATACGCTCCGTGCATATGCTCGGTGTGAATATAAAACATAAAATATGGTTGGTTTGCATGAAAATCGTTGGAAAGCGCCTTTACTTTTCAATATAGCGACACAAATTTATGCCGGTGAACAGTTATTGCAGGACCTGGGTAGCTATTCTTGACTCGATTATCCGCAAGTTATCCCGAGCGACTGGGATAACTTTTTTGTCGCAAAACATGAAAATTTTAGCTTAATTTGTATCCTTTTCAATGGTTTACATCAAACGACTAAATCATTTTCAGGCGTTTTCATGTTATCCCGTGTAGGTGGGATAATCGAGTCAAGAATAGCTACCCTGCAGTAACTCCCGCAGTAAGAGTGCAAGAATACCACCCCAGAAGAATAAACTTCGGTAGAAGGGGTAGGTTTTGATGGGACCACATAGGTCCCGATCCAAGTGTGGAGTCACTTTACTGCTTCGAACAGAAACTCGGTTTTTGGTATTGGTGTAATTAAGTTAATTTGAACAGGTAATTAATTTATTTATAAATATTATTGTTAAAAATTTTTTTTAAAATACAACAATATGAAGTTTGTATAATATAATCTAAATTGTAAATATGAAGTTTTTATAATATAATCTAACTAAAGTATGGTTTCCAAGCAATGACAGTTCACCATTTTTTTGAAGTATATTTAATAAATAATAATATGCATGTATATCTATATTTGGAAAACATTATATACATATTTTGTTTTTTAGGAGAAAATTGAACCAACAATATTCTGTTTATTATGGGTAAAGTTAAGCTAGTGCCTTGTGACAAATTATACAGGATAAAACGGATAAAACGGATAAAAACCACCTGATCTCTCGTAGGCTCAAATTTTCCCTCTTACCGACTATACTTACACTCTTAACCTGTCAAACAATTGTTGTTTATTTAATAAACATTAATAATAACAAGTTTATAAAATTTATAAACATAATATTTATATCATTTATTTATGAACAAATTTGATGATCATATATTTAAAAAAAAACATATTAATAACAACAAATTTATTTAGGTTCGTTTGTTTGTTTTGGTGGCAGTTCCCAATTTCGCCACTAGATGGCGACGTTTTATACAAATGGATAAAACTAAGAATGTTTTAAACTATGTTTTATACATTAACAACCCTGGTGTTGGGTAGGCATATATGTAATACTACTAGGGTGAAACCGTCAGAAGAAGATCACGATGATCAATCAGCACATGCGCCAGAATTTAGTAATACATATCTAATGCGTTGAGTCATCCATGGCTGCCAACCCCAAATAAACAAATTTTTTTGATTTCCAAAAGTAATAAAAATTTTTTCTTCGACACTTTAATTACATTTTATATACTATTTTAATAAGCCGAATTCATTTCTAATCATTAAATTTTTTTATAATAATTATTTCTTAATTTAATTTACATAATATTAAAGTTGTTTCAACGCCGCATTATTTTGGTGTTCCCTAGCATAGCGTATGTGTCGACACTTATTCGATCGTGACTCGACGCTCCAATGTTGCGCTCAGTCGACAGCGATTCGAGAGCCATTTGACAGCATTTATAAAACGCAATTCACAAGCGCCGAATAATAGAAATAAGTTAAAAAAAATGAAAAATAAATGAAATATTAAATTATATGTTTAAACATTATGATGAACTTTATTAATGATATTTTGATGATTTTTTGAATAAAATTAACAAAAATACTATATAGATAATACTATATCTATATAATACTACTATCAACAAATTGCAAATAATATGAACAACAATATTAGATTTATTTTTCATATACCGGGTATCCCGATTTAGTCTTCTAATGGACTTTTTTTGGAAAATATGGCTCAAATTAAAAAATAGTTCAAGTAAAAAATGTAAGATTCGAAGGATGACATAGAAAAATTTTAAAAAATTCAAAATAGTGGAGTTTCTGGTATAAACATAATTTTTTTGAATGGATACTAAATTTTTTTTGACCAAAAAGTTTCTTATATCAAAACTAATACTTTTTATTTGAAATTTTTTCCATAAAATCAATTTTTATTCTGACCAAGTTTCATCTTTTAATGGTTGTTGTTCGAAAAATATGCTTCCAATTAAATGAAAAAGTTGTAGGGTTCGGAAAAACAAACAAAAAAAAATTTTTTTAAAAAATTCAATATGGCGAAGTAAGTAATAAAGTACATAGTTCATTTTGAGGTGAAGTTGTTTTTTTTTCTAATAAAAAATTGTTCACATTAAGACTAACACTTTATCTAAATGAAATTTTTTGGCTAAAGCCTTTTTTTTTTTGTTTCTTTTCAAGCCATACAACTTTTTCAAATACTATTTTTTGATCAGAGACATATTTTCCGAGGGAAATCTATTAAGAGATGAAATTTAGCCAAAAAAACATAGATTTTTTGAAAAATTTTTCAGATAAAAATGTTAGTTTTGATGTAGGAAACTTTTTAATAAAAAAAAATGTAGTATGCATTTTAAAAAATTATGTTTCTACCGGAAACTCCTCCAATTTGAATTTTTTCGATTTTGTTTGCTCCCCCTTCTGAATCCTACAACTTTTACTTAATCTGTTTTTCAATTTGTGCCATATTTTCCAAAAACAAATTCATTAGCAGATTAAAATGAGACACTCAGTAGATTCGAGATAATAAAAAAAAAGACCATGGTAACGTTCAATGAGACGTACGGTCTTCGTTACCTTACGTGCGGTAAGATTTTGATTTTCTTGATTATTGATGTGTACACATCTTCAGGCGCGGGTATGGGTATTGATTGGTATGGAGTAGTTCGAAAAATTCAAAAAAAGAGCGTCATATCCAGAATAATAACAGATCTTGCGCCAACGCCAGTAACTAATGATCAAATTATTTTTATATTGCGTTGATGTACGTATAAATACATATGGGGGGTTCTCAGTCACTCCAGATGGTCATCTGCCGGACCCTCACAGATTCACTTAGAATTTTTTAAATTTTGGTTTTTGGTGATTTTTGTCTAAAACTAGCCGTTTGTGTATGCTTTCTGTTGGAAAACTATTTATTTAATCAAAAAAATTCAAGATACAAAAAAGTTTCCTTATTATTTATAGTTTAAAATAAAAGTTTTTGAAAAATTGTTTAAACAATATTTATGGTATATTTTGTTAAATAAACAATTGAAATTTATTTTTTTCAAACTTGGACCCATTTTTTTTTTTTTTTTTTTTTAATAATGATCTTTGGAATAAAAATAATTACAGAAAAAAAATCTCAGCTTAGCATTTTCATAACTTCATTATTTAAACAAATAAACGAAAAAAAATCGCTCTGAAGCGCGGTTTGTTATAGTAGTAAGCATATGAGCGCGGTCCAGTTACGCCACGTCAGAGCGATTTTTTTTTTGTTTATTTGTTTAAATAATAAAGTTATAAAAATGCTAAGCTGGGATTTTTTTCTATAATTTTTTTGATTCCAAAGATCATAATTAATGTCGAAAGTAAAGATAATTTCCCGTTATTATATTTTTGATTTTTTGGGCTTAAATGAAAGCCTGAATAATTATCTATTTTGATGAATTTTTTCAAAATTTAATTGAGTTTTGTTTTTTAGATAATTAATGTCAAAGTTGACAACTTTAACACACAGGGATAGGGATGGTACACACATTTACGCTTGTAGCTAAAACAATATCTATTGTAAATCGCTAATTTTACTATCATTTTATACTTGTTTTTAATACGGATTTTTTGAGCCTACATAGAACCTTTTCTTCAGTGCATTTCAATAGATATTTAAGTTTTGATGCTCAAATTTTTCTTAATTACAAGGCTCATAGCTGTCATCACAATTCTATCCGACAACACTGCTGTTTTCTCTCTCACTTATTCGTCGTGCTGTCTCATATTCTTCCAAGCACACAAGTCAGTATACGTAATTGCAGCGTTTCACGATCATTTTTTTTTCGATTACGGTAGTATGTGTGTCTAAGAATAGACGAAATTCCACGCAACGAACGATAATTTAACAGTATAGCGAATAGATATGGGATGTTTGGGCACTAAATATATTTTTTTTAAGTATAGGTAGATAGACGCCCTATTGGACCTGAACTTGGTTCACCTTTGGTTTTTACTTTCGACCTTGAAAAAAAAAAAAATGTTAGAAATATTATTTTATTTTAAAATATATTATAGAATAAATAAGAAAAAATAATGAAACGAAATAAAGTTTTATTTTATTTTATTTTATTTCGTCTATGAATCTGACACCCTTGAGTTGTTTTTTTATGAGCATGGTGTGACCGGATGAGGGTGATGCATATGTAACCGAAAATCTATTTTCTTGGAATAAATGACGTATGCTGGAGTGTGACCTGAACAAAGGAATGATGTAATATTTTAGGCCGATATAGTTAAGTTAAAGTTAGTCCAATTTTGACTGTCACATAGCTCTGACTAGATCATCTTATACTTAGATCCATTAAAGAGAAAAGATTAATATTTTACATCATTGAGTTTAAATTATTTATTTGATTACCTTCTTATTTATCCTCAATATATTTATCTTAATATTTTATAATGAGAATATTTAATAATTGCAGAAATAATAATTAATTAATATATAAATTCTAATAAAAAAAAAAAAATGGGGTCAAGTTTGAAAAAAATAAAATTCAATTGTTTATTTAACAAAATATACCATAAATATTGCTTAATCAAGAGGCACGGTAGTGCCTCGAGTCAAGTATGAGAGAGGAAATATATATGTGTGTGTAAGAGTAACTACCGTGCCTTATTATACACGACACATTGGTGCCCTCTTCCGTCCCCAATTGTTTAAGATTCAATTAAAAATGATGGAATTAATTAAAAAATATGGGGTCTGGTAATGATCCCATAATTCGATGTCAAGCTTTTAATTATTCCTTAGAAAATTATTTAACCAACTAACACTGTTTCCCCAGCTGTTTGATCTTTAAAAATGCATTTTAAATAAATAACTTTTTTTTTCCAATGAACAATTGGCTATAGGAAAAGATAAAGTTGCAAAAAAAAAAACAAGTACTTGAAGAATTGGTGTTTCAAAAAATATTTATGCAATTATATCTGTTTTTCTATCTATCCCTAGCGGATGCGTTGACACCTATTCGATCGTGTCTCGACACTCCAATGTTGCGCTCAGTCGACAGCGATTTGAGAGCAATTCGACAGCATATATAAAACGTAATTCTCAAGCGCCGAATAAGAGAAATGAGTTAGAAAAATGAAAAATAAATGGAATATTAAAATAAAAACAATTTAAACTGACAAAATCTGGACTTTTATATATTTTATAATAATAAAAAAGAGTTGAAATAATACATGATAAAGAGGTTAGGTTCAGACGATTCGTATATCTACTCCGGTCGAAAAGCAGTTGAGCCTTACAGGATTCATCGGTAATTGACTCGGTCATTATTACCGGAATATTTGGACACTGAATCGACAAGCATTCGACAGCAAATTGAGAGCTATCTAATTCATTGATTTTTCATTGTTTTTAATTGTTTAAAAATTATAAGACACTTTATTATTGATAATTTGGATGTTTTTTTTAATAAAATTAATAAAAAAAATATAAACAATTTGTTTAAATAAAAAAAAAAAAAATTTTTTTTTTTTTTTTAATAATTTTTAATTCAATTGTTAATAACAAATAAGTAAAAAAAAACAAAATAAATCAGTATTTAAAAACGTCTCAACAATAAACAATATAAAAAAAAAAAATTTTCAACTTTAAATATACAGTATGCGCGTTGACACTGTCTCGACACCGTTTCGACCGGCTTTCGACAGCCTTTCGACCGCCTTTTGATCGCGTTTCGACACCGAATTGAGAGCTATCTAATTCATTGATTTTTCATTGTTTTTAATTGTTTAAAAATTATAAGACACTTTATTATTGATAATTTGGATGTTTTTTTTAATAAAATTAATAAAAAAAATATAAACAATTTGTTTAAATAAAAAAAAAAAAAATTTTTTTTTTTTAATAATTTTTAATTCAATTGTTAATAACAAATAAGTAAAAAAAAACAAAATAAAACAGTATTTAAAAACGTCTCAACAATAAACAATATAAAAAAAAAAAATTTTCAACTTTAAATATACAGTATGCGCGTTGACACTGTCTCGACACCGTTTCGACCGGCTTTCGACAGCCTTTCGACCGCCTTTTGATCGCGTTTCGACACCGAATTGAGAGCTATCTAATTCATTGATTTTTCATTGTTTTTAATTGTTTAAAAATTATAAGACACTTTATTATTGATAATTTGGATGTTTTTTTTAATAAAATTAATAAAAAAAATATAAACAATTTGTTTAAATAAAAAAAAAAAAAATTTTTTTTTTTTTTTTTTAATAATTTTTAATTCAATTGTTAATAACAAATAAGTAAAAAAAATTATTTTGTTTTTTTTTACTTATTTGTTATTAACAATTGAATTAAAAATTATTAAAAAAAATTATTTTGTTTTTTTTTACTTATTTGTTATTAACAATTGAATTAAAAATTATTAAAAAAAAAAAAAAAATTTTTTTTTTTTTATTTAAACAAATTGTTTATATTTTTTTTATTAATTTTATTAAAAAAAACATCCAAATTATCAATAATAAAGTGTCTTATAATTTTTAAACAATTAAAAACAATGAAAAATCAATGAATTAGATAGCTCTCAATTCGGTGTCGAAACGCGATCAAAAGGCGGTCGAAAGGCTGTCGAAAGCCGGTCGAAACGGTGTCGAGACAGTGTCGACGCGCATGCAGTATATTCAAAGTTGAAAATTTTTTTTTTTTATATTGTTTATTGTTGAGACGTTTTTAAATACTGTTTTATTTTGTTTTTTTTTACTTATTTGTTATTAACAATTGAATTAAAAATTATTAAAAAAAAAAAAAAAAATTTTTTTTTTTTTTTTTAAACAAATTGTTTATATTTTTTTTATAAATTTTATCAAAAAAAACATCCAAATTATCAATAATAAAGTGTCTTATAATTTTTAAACAATTAAAAACAATGAAAAATCAATGAATTAGATAGCTCTCAATTCGGTGTCGAAACGCGATCAAAAGGCGGTCGAAAGGCTGTCGAAAGCCGGTCGAAACGGTGTCGAGACAGTGTCGACGCGCATGCAGTATATTCAAAGTTGAAAATTTTTTTTTTTTATATTGTTTATTGTTGAGACGTTTTTAAATACTGTTTTATTTTGTTTTTTTTTACTTATTTGTTATTAACAATTGAATTAAAAATTATTAAAAAAAAAAAAATTTTTTTTTTTTTTTTAAACAAATTGTTTATATTTTTTTTATAAATTTTATCAAAAAAAACATCCAAATTATCAATAATAAAGTGTCTTATAATTTTTAAACAATTAAAAACAATGAAAAATCAATGAATTAGATAGCTCTCAATTCGGTGTCGAAACGCGATCAAAAGGCGGTCGAAAGGCTGTCGAAAGCCGGTCGAAACGGTGTCGAGACAGTGTCGACGCGCATGCAGTATATTCAAAGTTGAAAATTTTTTTTTTTATATTGTTTATTGTTGAGACGTTTTTAAATACTGATTTATTTTGTTTTTTTTTACTTATTTGTTATTAACAATTGAATTAAAAATTATTAAAAAAAAAAAAAAAAAATTTTTTTTTTTTTTATTTAAACAAATTGTTTATATTTTTTTTATTAATTTTATTAAAAAAAACATCCAAATTATCAATAATAAAGTGTCTTATAATTTTTAAACAATTAAAAACAATGAAAAATCAATGAATTAGATAGCTCTCAATTTGCTGTCGAAAGCTTGTCGATTCAGTGTCCAAATATCCCGGTAATAATGACCGAGTCAATTACCGATGAATCCTGTAAGGCTCAACTGCTTTTCGACCGGAGTAGATATACGAATCGTCTGAACCTAACCTCTTTATCTTGTATTATTTCAACTCTTTTTTATTATTATAAAATATATAAAAGTCCAGATTTTGTCAGTTTAAATTGTTTTTATTTTAATATTCCATTTATTTTTCATTTTTCTAACTCATTTCTCTTATTCGGCGCTTGAGAATTACGTTTTATATATGCTGTCGAATTGCTCTCAAAGCGCTGTCGACTGAGCGCAACATTAGAGTGTCAAGTCATCCGCTAGGGATCTGTTTTTTATAATATAGTTAATAACTAATTAATTATTAATTTATAATTAATAATTAATTAAATAATATAAATATACGTGGGTTTGCCACGCACTCCATCTATAGCTCCAAAAGAATAAAAAAAATTTTTTTTGATAGAACATTTTAAAAAAAAGCAGTTTGGAAAATTTGAGAGAGTTGGAATAAGTTTACGGGTTAATCGACCGTGGCAGCATACTATGGTTAAAAAAAAAAAAAAAAGAAAATCGGAAAAATTGAAATTTTGTGAATTCTGGACTCAAGGCTTAACCATTAAAAAAACTTCATTGAGTCAAAATATTTATAAAAATTTTATTTTTTTCAATTTTTAAAAAAGTGCCACGTTGGCTGCCTTGCAGAGTTGACGTATGTATATATGATTATTGTGAAATATTGTCTTATTTTTTTTTATTTCATTTTATTAATTATAGGGTGCAGTCGCTAGAGCCCCCGCATTGGCAATTAGACTTTTCGTCCATTTTACCTTCCCCTACCTTTAAATTAAGCTCCCATAATGCCCGATTCGGCCGCGAACATCGCGATCGCGCACATAGGCAGCTTCATTATTTCTTCTGGTTCACAAAAATGTTTACCAAAGCATTGAAATCTTAGCTCAGCCAAGCCTATACAATAACATAATATATGACTTGCTGTCTGTTCCATTCCCTCATCACATTTGCGACAAGTGTCGTCCTGAGCTAACCCTATTTTTTTCAGATGTGCGTTGAGCCTGCAGTGTCCCGTTACCAGGCCCACTACTAGCCTCAACTGGGTCCTAGTCAAATTTTGTAGCTGTCGTGCTACCTACTTGTTAAGCAATGCCAGTGCTCCCAGCTTCTTCCTACATTCTCTTACCAAAATCGATTTATCTACTGGCGCATCCACCACCATTAGCGCTGCCTGGCTATCGGAACAGATACATATTCTCTTATTCCTATAGCCTCGCTCCAGATTAGTCTCTGCACACCCTAGCAGTGCAAGCACTTCTGCCTGAAAGACCGTGCAGATTTCCCCCAATACAAAGTTAGTGCCCTTTTTCG